>CABHPH010160281.1:55783-81929 GCA_902168325.1 Peromyscus nudipes | reverse complement strand
ACTCCTCATCATGGGTGTAGGAGAACTGGCCCCAATGGCATGGACATAGAACTGGCTTTGCCCCTTACCTGAGGGGGCAGCCCCAGTGGCCAAGACTGACCAGCTCAGCTACCACCCAGGTCCACATCCAGGGCCTTGGGTAGGCCCATCCTGACATCTACACCATGTGGAGCACATGAAGGGACTGGTCCTGTGGAAGGATACTTGCAGGATCTCCATGACTGCCACGGGATATCCCAGAGGAATTTCAGTGAGTCTCCAATGATAATGGTGTGCCAGCACCCAGAGGCCTTGAACCAGATCAATAACTCATTGCAATGAACACTTGCAATTAAGGCTGATTGGACAAAAAGGGTGCACTGTGTGACACACTGCAGTTTCCAACGCTGCAAATGAAGAGGTGCTGAAGAGAGGGAAAGACAGAAGATCAAAGAGGGTTTGTTCATTTGTTTGTTTGCTTGCTTGTTTTATTTGTTTTTAATTTTTTTAAATTTTCTTTAGGGGGGGATGTTGCAAGGGTGAAGGGCAGATAGGAAATGAGTGGAATTGGGGTGCATGTTGAGAAATTCCCAAAGAATCAATCAATCAACAAAGAAATTATGTTAAAAAAAGAAAAAATACAATAAAAATATGTTATAAGGTAAGAAAGCTCTATTAAAGATACTCACAGCTTACATCTAGGTACATTATAACAAGAACAATTTACTATTAGAGCAAGCCAAATCAAATAAGTCATAACAATTAAAGCAGAAAAAATACAAAGAAAGTTGAGAACCCCCAAAGCTGCTGCTTTATTACCTGGGTAGATTTGGACAGATCGTTTAATGGAGAGTGCTATCACTTGCCATGCATTTTTATTTTCTGTGTATTAAATTAAATAGAACTAAACTCAAAGTGAAATGAGTTATTCAGTGATCTGCATTTAGAAGTCATCTGTTACATAAGTACTTAATAAGTTTGTTATATGTTTATTTGAAACAAATAATACATTATCCAAAGTAACTGTGATGTGATATATTTAGCTAAAAGTCACAAATTGATTGGCAAAATATAACAGGGAATTTCTTCTTGCTTTGATATGAAGCAACTGCTATCATGTCCGCAATAAAGTCTGATCTTCTATAATATGCAAATTTACATTATCAACTATCATTTATATGCAAGGATATAAAATGTAACTTGTTTTACTTTGTTATATATTATAAATATACATACATACATGTAGCATGAATCTTAAAGAGTCTTATTAATAAAAACAAACCCAGAGCCAGGTATTGGGGTGAATGCTGGAAGATCAGAGAAGCAGAACAAGCCACAGCTACCTCACCTTGCCAATTCCTCAGCTGATCCCATTTCCTCAGACTGGAAGCCTCTGAGTTCTCATCCAAATAGATCTCAGCTGACCTGTTGCTCAAAAGCCTAAAAGCTTAACCTGCCTAGTTCCTGGTCCTCATGCCTTATATACCTTTTTGTTTTCTGCCATCACTTCCTAGGTTTAAAGGCTCACTTTCTGGGATTAAAGGCGTGAGTCAACATGCCTGACTGTTTCCAGTGTGGCTTTAAACTCACAGAGATTCGGATAGATCTCTGCCTCTCAAGTGATAGGATTAAAGGAATGTGTGCCACCATTTTCTGGCCTCTATGTCTAGTGGCTGTTCTGTTCTCTGACCCCAGATAAGTTTATTATGGTGCACAATATTTTGGGGAACACAATATCACCACATTTCCCCTTTTTTGTCTAAAATTTTAAAAGCTCATAACTAATACAAGAAAAACTATATCCAATAAGTATATACAATATATACAGTCAAGAATTACATTAATGATGTCTAGTCCATTAACATTTGATAGATTCAAACAAAAAAACTCCATTAATATATAACAATGTCTAGTCCTTTAACATTTGACAAATTCAGACAAAAATTTTCATTACTTATCTTATTTAAAACAAGTAGTTCATTTTTAAAAGTAGATTCAATAATCTACATTTTTATCTTATTATATCCATATTCTCTCTTTTTTCTTTTCATAATAGATTCAATAATCTACCTTTTGTCATTTTTATATCTTCCCCCATTTTTTAGAGTAGATTCAATGATCTACCCATTTATCTATATTCTTTTTTCTTTTTCCTTTTTTTAAACAAAAACTCTGAATCTAATATCCTTGTTCAGCATTTTTCCTGATAATTAATAACAATTAACAACTTGTAACCAACCATAATAAACAATGATAATATCCATAACTCATTAAACAACCAAAAACTACCCCCCACACACACACCTTTTGGGAATGTGGGCATTGTTTTCTTAAAATTACTTCCTGCTTTCTGGAGGTGAAGACATATTTAGGGGAATCATAAAAAGAAAATATCTGGGTTAATTGTCAAGTCCTGAGAGAATTAGTTATATCATTTGTCCAGTCTCTGCATAATGGAAAAATGTAGGGCTTGTCTCAAGTCCTTGCTCGAGTAGTCTATGAATCTGGATCATCTCAGCTAGCCATCTTAAAGTTGTCCTGAGCAGTTTGTAGTTCAAAGTTGATCTTTCTGTGGTGTTAATCAGCTTAATGGCTTTATCATAGTCCTTGTGGAATCATAGTTGTGGGGTCCCATCTTCCTTTTGATGATTTCAAAGTTGCTGTTAGGCGTTGTCATGGTTCCCTGTAGAATTTTGTGTGTGTGTGTCTGTGCGTGTGCGTGTGCGTGTGCGTGTGTGTGTGTGTGTGTGTGTGTGTGTGTGTGTGCCTCCTCTGTGGTTTGGAGCAATCTGATAAATGTCTGTCTCTCGGAACCATGAACGTTATTCCTTAGAAGAGAAAATCTTCACAGCAATTTCTCCCCACCATTTGTCTTGCCAAACTTTTCCAAACTGACCTTTGCCGATGCTTTCTTGTAACACGATGGTCCTGGCAATTCTTCTCTGAACAAGCAGCAGTAAACCCTTCCTCCCAGGTAGCAGCATCACCGCAGTCACCAACACAATGAGAAGCAGCCAGCAGCTCGGAGCAGCAGCCGCTGCCTCCATGGTCCCACGACTCTTTTTGTTCAGGCCCGGCCGAAGCTTCTCCTTAGCAAGCCTCCTAGGCCAGCCTCAAACTCGGGATCCTCCTGCCTCTGCCTCCTTCAGCAAATCCTACTGATGTGCACCACCACAACCAGCCAAGTGTAGCTTGGGCCTGAGCTGGGGCCCACAAGGCCACAGGCAAGCAGCTTTTTCATGAATTCATACCAAGAACGTTGGGTGCCAGATGTAGCACGAATCTTAAAAATTCTTATTAATAAAAACAAATCCGGAGCCAGGTATTGGGGTGAATGCTGGAAGATCAGAGAAGCAGAACAAGCCACAGCCACCTCACCTTGCCAATTCCTCAGCTCATACATACATACTTATGACTGCATATTTGTCTATGTGTGTATTTGGCTCCATTTCTCAAAGGATTTCAGATGATCTGATCGTTAAAAATAAAATAAACAATACAGATCTCAAACATCCCAGAGTTCCAAATATTTTCATCTCATTATAGTTAATGTACAGCAATCATGTATGGCTCTATGAAGAATAGAAGGTAAAATTTAGTGCATTTACAGCTGGTGTTATATATTAAAATAGAATGAATATAATATAACAGAAAAGAAAAATTGAAGAGAGTGCTTAAATACCAAGGCATACCAAACTGAAATATTTTTTTCTATCAATCATTAAGGTTTGGGAAGATTCACTGAGTACCCTGTGCATGAACAGCTAGAATATATTCTGATTCCATCTGAAGTCTTGTTTCCAAGTGAGTGCCATATGGATTTCATATTACATAAGATTTTTGTCTTGAACTCTTCCAGATGTGACTGTGTGAGAATTTATGAGTCTCTTCTCAGAACTCTACAGATAGGAATCTCTGTGCAGCTGGAGTGATTGTTCTGTCAACCTTTCCAATAAACAAACTAAGGCAAGCACAGATAAGATTTGGTTTAAGTATGTTCGATTGCACTATTTGGGGAGATGTATAATTTTTACTGGTACTACATTTTATTTTTTATTGGTAGAGAAACCATTCCTGACTAGCATTCTTTGTTGAAAAATATTCATTTTTTTCAAGGAAACTGAGGAGGCCGTGTAACAGTGAGAGTAGGGATGGTGTGTCAGAACCACCATCTGTTTATTCTCAACCTGAACAAATCAGTCCATCACCCCAGTGATCGACTTTATTTCAGACAGCACATACACATTATCAAATCAGGTGGGAGTTTCAAATATTAGAACTCTGTAATGCAAAGCATGTTCCTCCCAGCACCATAATGGACTGAGCCAGGGAAAGAGACCCACACATAGGTCGGGGGCCAACCCCCCCCCCCCCAGGCTCCATCGGAGGAGAAAACATGAGCAGTTTGTGTACTGGGAAGATGGGGACTATTATGGTGAGCAAATGTACGGTGTGGTATGGGAGAGAAAGAGAGAGAGACAGAATGGTTTATGTTCTGTGGACAGAAGCATATCTGAACAGGTAAAAGCAGTGAGGAGCAGGCTGAGGTGGGTGGCTTGATTATCACCCAGGGCCATGGTAATGTGTGGGCCTAGGCTGGTGCCGGAGCCCATGCCTGGATTCATAGCCCTGATGCAGCCACAGTCTGTGTTGATGTCTGAGGCTTCTGATATACCAAGTTACCAAGAAAACGTGGAACTTTGTTTCATTACCGAGGCTCACTTTAATTCATTTTCTGACATTCCTTTTTACGAATATCATTATGTTTTATTCCATGTAGTGAACAATTAATTCTGAAATCATATCCTCTCTCTTCTCAGGCTGATTTAAAAGAATCAATATTGGCAAAAAACATGGTGGTATTTTAAGATAATTGAATATTTTGGTAAACATGAACCTATTTTTTGTTGTGCCCAGATCACCCCCAGAGAGACCACCAAAGACCAAGGATGTCCAGAATGCAACAGCAAGGTTTATTGCAGACACGCATTACAAGCCAGGCAGGGAACTTGTCCAAGCATTCATCACAGCGAGGCAGGGAGGAGTTCTTTTTTCTTTGTGAGGCTAGCTTTTTAAAGGCAAAAACCACAAGGTTACATCATTTAGGAGTGCGAGTACGGGTCCAATTCTGATTGACTCAAGTTTTAGGGGTTTTTCAGAATTTCTGTGCTATCTTACTTTGTAGTTTTAACTGGTTGTTTGTTAAACTTTATAGATTACCTCCAGCATTGGGGCGTTCTATGGTTAACCAGATGGCTCTTCAAACATCCTGACTTTGTCCTTTGACCTATGTCAGCAGCTCTGAGAATTTTGAAACTCAGTCCTGTTTCAAGCTGGGGTGAGGGGCTTGCTTGAAATGGGTGTGCTGTGGTTCTTCATTTTTCTACTAAACAGATGTATGAATTATAGATAGTTTCTGTTTTACTTATTCATAGGGAATGAAAGTCTATTGTGTGAGTCCTGTTAATGTATGTCAGGGAAACCTATTAGACTCATAGTTACTACCCCTGAGAAGGAGAAAAACATGAGTTCTCTTATGAACTATAAGTCTGGAAACATCTAACACTTAATTACTTTAAAATCCAGAGTTGACACCTATAAATACAACATTTTATCTTATGAAAACTGGTGAAGGGGCTTGTTGGGTCCCACCCAACAAGTCCTGAACAGGGGAATGAGGACTGAGAAAAAACAGATAGGAGAAACAGAGATAGAGACACAGAATAGGTTCAGGAGGGCTCTCAGTCAATACTGCAGCAGCCCTGACTTTATTTCTCACAGCCTTTTATACCCAAAGCAAGGGGGGCAAAAGACCTCCCCTTCTCAAGGACACCGTGGTTCAAGGAACAAACAAACATAAACAGCTCTTTAATTCTCAAGACATCTGGCCACCACACCTTTGGCCAATCATCCTTTAACTAGTCTTAAGGAGCAAAGACAAGTTTGAACTCTCTGACCTTGAGTCAAGGTGGAATCAAGCCACAAACTGGAGTCACTATGGATTCCTACAGGGGCTAGAGAGACAGTCCAGTGGTTTAGAGTCTTACAGCTTTTTCAGAGGACCTGGGTCCAATTCATAGCATCATCCTGGTTCTCACAGCTGTCAGCGCTCCAGTTCCAGGAGATCTGATGGCTTTTTCTGATCTCTATGGGCACCAAGACACACATGGTCTACACAGTTGCATGCTGGCAAGACAATTGTATATTTTAAATTAAATAAATAAATCCATTTAAAAAATCATTGCGATAGACCTGTAAGAACAGAGGAAAAAGGAAGTCAAGACCATTGAAGGACTGCATTCAAGGCTATACTAAAGCATACTTGCTTTAATATACATGCTTTTGCATGCTTGACAGATTGTTGCCTTCAGTAGGTTTTCTGTTTTGTTTCCTCTACGTCATATGAGCTAATGCTTAATTGAGCACTGGCCTTATGAACAGTGACTCATGTTGTTGAATGTTAGGACCGTTCAGCTCAAGAAAGCATATTTGTCCCATTAAGGGAGACAAGTTAAATGTTTGTAAATCTATTTAAGTATGCCATGTTTATGGCAGAGTTCTTTTTTTCTTCTTTTATTACCTCATGTAAGTGTGTCAGCCCAATCTAGCATGGCTTCTGCTGATGTGAAGCAACTTGAAATTGCGTGCATCTCTGGTGGATGTCCAATGCCATTCTCTTAGTCAGACAGATGACAGGAGAACCTGTCTTTCTGATATAAGTCTTCAGTTTTTGTTTCCATGACAGTGCTGATGGTGTAATATTTGTCCTTAAACTGTGAAGAACCACATTGCAAAGATGGAGGGGGTTCATTGATGTTCATAATTTATTACCAACATTAAGGTATGCTCTGCTTCTCAGATCATTTAAATTTTGCACTGAATTTGGTCATTTGAGATTGCAGTCACTTCAATTATTGTGTTTGGTCAGGGGTCTCCATATTTCTTGTCATGCATTCCATGCCACTTCAGCCTGCACTGGCAGGTTGAATATCTGTCACTCTTCAAGTCTCTCTGACTTCCCCTGGTGTATTCTAACTTTAGCTGGATGAAGAATTTCTTAGATTGTTTCCTGGGACTGCTGAGTATTCAGATTTATTATGTCAGTGACATCTGGGCACTTCCTGCGCCCCTTAACCTATTCATATGTTGACAACATCTGAATGTGAAAATGTTCAGATACATTCTGCCTATCACTGTCTTTTATATAAGCAACCTTTCCATTATTCCATACAAACTGTTCCTTTGACAGTTGTCAATGACCTCCATGTTGTTACTCCATTGAATTCCGAGGAGTCTCCTGCTTTGGCCTTCCTGTAATATCTGTCATGGTTGATTGCTCCTTTTTGTGATGCTCTAAACCTTGGGCCTTTTTTTTTTTCTCCCTTAATAGCAATGGATGTTTCTGTTGCTTTCTTCTTTACTTATCTCTTATGTTTCTAAGTTACTAGTTTCTTATTATAACATTCTAAATGACCTCATTAGCTTAGTGGAAGTAATCAAGCAATTCTATTCTAATATCTGACAACACAGACTTAAATAAAAATAGTCAGAGGAGACAAAAATGTTTACATCATTCTAAACAAAAGGTAGATTAATCTGCAAAATATGCTGTAAACTCTGGCGCAACCCATGTCATAAAACTATATTAATTATATTAAAGATATACAGATTAACACAAAGCCAATAATAGTAGGATATTTCAACATCCTGTTTTCTATAATAGGTAGGTCATCTGGACAAAAATAATTAGAACCTCAGCAGTACATGCCATTTTATACAAAATGGAGATAACAATTTCCTACAGAATATTCTACCTAAATGACAAAGAATATACATTTGACCTGGCAACACATGGAAGCATCTGTGAAGGAGATCACATCCCGAGAAACAGTGGTGATTTAACTGACAAGACCCTCATAGGCTCATATATTTAATGGAGGAAGAACAATTTCAGAAATTAGCCAGGGAAACAGAAACGAAAGAAATACAGAATATAGAATGTTAAAAGGGAATATTTTTAAAATATGTTGGAAAATCTAAAAGAAATAGATGAATTTCTTTATTTATTCAAACTACCAAACTAAGAAGAGACCAATAATTTAATCAGGCTCATTACAAAGGAAGAGATTAAAAGATTAATCAAAAGCTTTCCTATTAAAAGAAATGTTCAGACACAAACGGACTCACAGAATTTTACCAGACTTTCAAAGAACTACAATAAACTCTTAAACTCTTCAAAACATATAAACAGAGGATTACTTCCAAACTCGTTGTATGAAGCTAGTATTACTCTAATACTCAAACCAGGAAAAAAATCTAAAATTAATAATAATAATAAAAAACTTTAATAATAATATAAAATTAACAAAACAATCCTATAAACCTGTATCTCTGATAAATATAGATCCAAAAATTATAACTAACAATAGCATATTAGTCAACGAAATACATATCAAGAAGATAATCCTCCATGATCAAGTCGATTTTATCCTGATAATGCAGAATTGATTCAACATACATACATACATACATAAATAAATGTAATAAATCCTATAAATAACAAGACAAAATCACATGGTCATCTTAATAGATGCAGAAAAATCATTTGGCATGATTTTCCTCTTGCGTTATTTTCTTGATCCAGTTATCTCTCAGTAGTCTGGTATTTATTTTGCATGAATTTTTGTACTTCTATACCTTCTATTTCAGTTAATATCTGGCTCTATTGTGTTGTGGCCAAGAATAATGCGTGATGTCATTTAAATTTTTTTTCTTGAGACTTCCTTTGCATTTTAATGTGGTCATTTGGGGAGAAATTCCATGGGCTGAGAAGAATGTATATATTTTTAGCACTTGGGTATAATGTTCTACACATAACTGTTAGGTGTATTTGACTTACGTTGTCATTCAACTCAATGTTTCTCTGTTCTTTTTTTTTTTTTTTTAGATTGCCTGTCTTTGACTTGTTTGAGTCTGATATTGAAATCACCTAGTATTGTTGTACTGAGATTAATTAATGCCACATTATATAAACTTTCCCCAATAAGGCCATACACTGTGGAATCAGTGTGCCTGTAACTATGGGGCCTGTCTTAGCCAATGTTCTTTTGTTGTGAAGAGACACCATGACCATGGCAACTCCTATAAAGGAAAGCTCTTAATAGGTGCTTGCATACAGTTTCAGAAGTTTAATCCATTACCATCATGACAGGAAGCATGGTAGCAAGCAGGAAGACAGGTAAGTAGACATGGTGTTGGAGAAGGAGCTAGTGCTGAGAGTTAGTTCTACATCCAGATCTACAGGCAGCAGGAAGAGAGAGCCATTAGGTCTGGCTTGGGCTTTTGAAAGCCCAAAGCCCATCATCCCCAGTGACACACTTTCTCCCACAAGGCCATATGTCCTAATCCTTTCAAATTTGCCACTCCCTAAGCATTCAACTATATGTACTTATGTGGGTCATGCTTATTGAAACCACTATAGGGACATCTCATCATAATGATCACAGATCGATATTTAGAAATTTAAGAAAAGTTACATTGCATTAGCAGTCTTCAAATTTAAGTGCAATTCAAATGTCCTTTGGGGGGTTTAATGGATATAGTTAATAAAACTGCTCTGTTTTATCAGAGTTTCAAGAGCTACAGGGGACACTACAGTCCCTGATTATTTCTTACTCACCTTAGCTTTCTGGTCTTGAAGCTGAATGCAGGGAATGCATTGGCCTCTGTGGTGAAGTTTGTTAATTTAGTGTGAAGTAGATGTCTGGGGGCTTCATTGAGCTATGTCACTTTAAATCCAGTCACCTTTATTGCTTTCCATACCATAAATATATTTTCAACAATGATATTTCACCTAGGCTATTTATTTCTTCAGGATAAGTTAGTATTTCAGTAACAAGTGTATGATGACCTATAAAATATTTTACAAGTCATAAAATGTCTTTCAAAGAGCTAAATAACAACTCAACATATTTTACCGAAGGACGATGAAACATCCTAGTCCCTGTTTCCACAGGGATTTTCCCACAGATTACCACGTGCATAGAAAAATACCGTGTCTTTGACTCACTTACTGTTTTCCCTAGTGTGATGGTCAGTATCTGAAACTGGTGTAACTTAAAAACCAAATATCACTAACAGGATTCAGAGTCAAAGCAAGAATCCATACTACAGGTGCTTCTGACCATCAAGCATTTTATGCTTTAGGGTTAGGGTTAAGAATAAGGTTAAAGTTGGGGTTAGGGTTAGGGTTAGGGTCAGGGTAAGGGTTATGGTTAGGGTTAAGTCAAGGTTAGGGTAAGGGTTAGGCTTAGGCTTAGGCTTAGGAATAAAGAAAAAAACAAATTTTATGCTGTGAGTTTATGCAAACGGTGGTCGCCATGTGTACAGTTATGACAATGGACACCATACTTCACTTCATAAACCACTTATTGGAGACGTA
Organism: Peromyscus nudipes; assembly: GCA_902168325.1. Taxonomy (NCBI): domain Eukaryota; kingdom Metazoa; phylum Chordata; class Mammalia; order Rodentia; family Cricetidae; genus Peromyscus; species Peromyscus nudipes. The sequence continues at coordinate 71,509 of CABHPH010160281.1, read as the reverse complement.
GGAAGTTGATGTTTTTTATCTTATCAAGTAGATTTTTTTTTTACAACTTTATTGAGACAGTTTGAGGCTTTTACAGTTGTCCTCAGTCAAGGGATAATAAAGTGTCAGAATGAAAGTTTATCTCATATGTGTCCACATCTATGTCACTGAAGGGCTGTGGTGCTGGCCTTTCATTATAAATGAAGGCTCAACTACGTTCCCCAGGATCAACATTTTTGTCTCAAAATAACTCAGATGCACTGGGATTCCAAAGTGAAATGCTTTATTCATGAGATTGAAGGCAGTTTCCAAAAGCAAAAGGTCTTTCTTCTCAGGTGTGTAAATCCCTCCAGCTACAATTGTTTGTATGAAATGTTGCTTATTTATACAAAGTTCATGTTCATCTGGCTTTTTCTTCTTAATGCTTACCTGTTAGCACAATTCAGCTAGAAAATATTTGAACTTTGCTTTTCTTACTGAAGTCTAGTATAGTCTGAGTGGACATTTCAATTTTTTGATTTATACCACTTTTCATTTTTTTAATTATTTTTTTAATTTATAATATAATTCCATCATTTCTGGCTTCAAATTCCACTCTTAAACCCTTCCATATACCACTCAGTGGTGTCTTTCAGGTTTATGACCTCTTTTTCTTTAATTGTTATCACACACACAAATATTTCAAAAAAGATAAATACAACTTTCTCAGTTTGCAAAATGTTACTTATATGTATATTTACCAGGTTGGTTTGATATTGGACAGCCAATCACTCTGCTTTTCTGTGGGAAAGACTATCTCGCCTGCTCTCAGCATTCCTTGTTTGCCAGTATTTCTTTGTGTGTGGTTGAGACCCTCTGGGCTTTCCCATGTCCACTTTAGCATGTCTCCTTTAAATCATGAGTATCTGTGCTGACAGAGGCCCTTACATGGCCAGGAAGAAACCCATAGGATATTCTCTCATTGTCAAAAGTGTTTGAAACTTTCAAGGTTGAAATTCAAAATTTGACATATAAACATTTTTCTGAGAATGTCCTTTCATGTTCCAGGCTGTATGCTTGCTAAGTCACTCCTATTCATCTAGAATCCTCTTACACTACAGGAGGACTAGGTACTAGGGACTTTACATGTACAATGCACAAGGAGCTGGTGTGGGCAAAAAGCTTTGCCATCTGTTCAAAAACAGAGAGAAGCTGAAGGAAATAAGATGGCCTACAGATATTATGTTTGGTGCACTGTACTAAGAAAAAAAATAAAGTAAAATACGTTAATATTAAAACTTTCATCTCTTTTATCAATGAAGACTTATACTGGGTAAAACAAATGGATTATTTTCCAATATATGATTTTTTTTGTAAATGTACAAATGCACACATACACAGTTATTATTTGTTTTACATATGTGGTTTCTCTTTTCTAGTAATATAATAACATATTTCTTAATAGTGATACATTATTTTCAAATGTACTCAAATATTACTGAATAAGATTCACAATGATACTGTACTTATACCATGGAAAGGAAAAATGACTCGAAAATACTGTAAGCTAATACAGGATCATAAAAATGCTAGTGAAGACAGTAGCTTAATTATTGCATTGCTTGCTATCATGACCTATACCTATGGGACCCTGTCATGGAGTGGAACATAGATTTAGTAACAACAGAGACAATACATTGAGAGAAGAACAGAGGTTCTTTTTGAAATTTTTTCTGTTATTTTATTTTACTTATTTAATCAGGTGATTAATTAACTAATTTGGAGATAGGGTATGAAACTCACAATGTATACCAGGCTTCGCTAGGATCAGGTTTTAGCCTAGGGACTCTTACCTATGCACCTTCAGTTTCTTGGCCCCAGTAATGGTGCTGGATATGAGTGAGACCCATCTTGTGACATGGAACTTAATCCAGCAGTAATTGTTTGGGTACTCCTATAACATTTGTGTCACAACTATATTACCAACAAGACATGCTAGGCCAATGATTATTGTGGTTCACAGAATTCACAGCTGAGTAAGACTGACAACTGGATTCCTCTTCCAGTGGCCTTCGTAGTACCTTGTACCAGTATAAAAGCTAGCCCATAGGGAAATGTCTTCCAGGTGTACTAAAGAATGACCACCAGATGATAAGCACCCCCAAGGCTATGCAGAAGCTAATTGGGATCTTTTACCAATGTTGGATTTGGAGAGATTTAAGGAAGCAGTCATTTCATATGTTACGCATTAACCCTTAGTGAAGCAGATGTTAAATTCATGGGCAACTCAGAATAGGATTATTCCACAAGACTTGAAAGACTTAGTTACAGCAATATTGGAAGCTGATCCTCAGTTACTATGGAAAACATAGTGGAGAGAGGAAGCTAGGGTCATAGAACAATGAAGTAGCACTAAAAATATTGAAATTTTCCAAGACCAGCTTCTTGGTAAGTGACAGTATGCTTATTTGCAAAGACAGTCTATTCTTGATGAACACACTTTTATTCTATTCCTTGGTTGCATTGAATACTTGAGACAGGGTTGAAGAATCAGGAAAGAGGGCTGAGTAATTTACTGAAATTATACAAGGCCCAAAAGAAGCCGTCACTGATTTTTTTTAAATTGACTTAAGCTGTAAATAGAATGATATCAGATCCAGAAATTAGACAAATATTAATTGAATCTTTGGCTTTTGAAAATTATAATACTGAATGCAAAAGGGTGATTAGCCTCTTAAAGGAAAGATCAGCACTTATACATGAACTGATCTAAAATACAGCTGATATTGCATCTCATGCTTATGATGCCTCTTTGATAGGCAAAGTAATTTGTAGAAATTTTAAGAAAAATCAAAATGTCTGATGTTTTAATTGTGGTAGACAAGGTCATTTGAAATGGGAGTGTAGACAAGATGTTCCTAGAAACAATGTTTTTTTTCTATAGATAATTCAAACAGAAGGCCCCAGCCTTCTAGTGAATGGAGAAATTGTGGCAAAAGTTGGCACTGGACTAAAGAATGCAGAACAAAAAGGGACAGGCAAGGTAACCTTCTGCCATCAGGGAACATCCTCTGGGGCCTCCTGCAGGGCCCAATAACAAGTTTGGCTAAATCATTCCCTGTCAGCATCAGAGAAACTCACCCAGAGCACAATTTAAAAGATTTTATTTATTTATTTATTTATTTATTTATTTATTTATTTATTTATTTATTTATTTTGGTTTTTCGAGACAGGGTTTCTCTGTGCAGCTTTGCACCTTTCCTGGATCTCACTCTGTAGACCAGGCTGGCCTCGAACTCACAGAGATCCGCCTGCCTCTGCCTCCCAAGTGCTGGGATTAAAGGCATGTGCCACCACCACCCGGCAAGATTTAATACCTAGTTTTAAAAACTCTACTACTCTAAATGTCACAAAAGACAGAACAACTCCTATAGATAAAAGAAAAGGTTCAGGAAATATTAGAAAACAAGAATTTGGGTAAAGTGCTATAAATGATCAGAGAGTAAAGCTAAATCATGAAATGTCATTAAAATTGAGGGTTTGATAGACACAGGTGCATATATAACAATAATTTCACCAAAATTTTGACATCCAGACTGGCCTCTTCTGAAAGTAAATGTTCAACTTCTTGGGATTTATCTCAGGTAAAACAAAGTGCAAAATGGGTCAAATGCATAGGGAAAAGAATGACAGAAAGGAAAATTAAAAACATATGTGGCTAACATAGCAATGAATTCATGGGGATGTGATTTGTTGCAGCAATGGAAAATAGAAATTAACATTATTCAAATCTCAGAAACAAACCCTAAAATAAAAAAAAATTCTTCTGAGAGAAATATTAAAAGGTATTATCAAGAATGGTCACAGACTGTTCAGATGGCACATAAGCAGGGCACAACAGCTGGTGATCTTTCAAAAGTAACAACAGCCCTTATCTTTACAATGGTTAACTGACAAACCTGTCTGGGTGGAACAATGGCCTCTGATATCAGAAAAATTACAAGCATCAGAACAGCTGGTACAGGAACAGCTAAATGCCCAACATACTAAAGAATCAATAAGTCCTTGAAATTCTCCTACATTTGACACTAAAAAGAAATCTGGAAAATGGGGAACGTTAACAGATTTAAGAGCTATAAATAAGGTGATTCAGCCAATAAGCATTTAACAGCCTGGAATTCCTTTGCCTTCACTATTACCTAAAGGATGGTTTATTTTAGTGTTTAATTTAAAAGATTGCTTTCTTAGTATACAATGGAAGAAACATGATAGAGAAAAATTTGCTTTCACAATGCAATAATTCCTAGCCTGTTAAAAGGTATCAGTGGAAAGTTCTTCCAAAAAAATGTTCAACAGCCTCACCTTGTGTCAATAGTTTGTACAATAGCCATTGGAAATAATTTATAAACAGTTTCCTCAATCTATAATTCACCATTATATGGATGATATCTTTTTGGCTGATTTAGATGCATTGAAAATTGTTTGAAGTAGTAAGTAAAATTATGCCTTGTTGGGGATTACAAATTGTTCCTGAAAAAAACACAAAGAGGAGATTCTATTAATTACCTAGGATATAAGATAGGTTTATAAAATATTCAAATGCAGAAAGTACAAATCAGGAGAGATCAATTACAAACTCTTAATGATTTTCAAAAATTACTGGGAAATATTATCTGGCTACAGCCTACAATTAGATTAGCAACTCAAGAGATAAGTAATTTATTTCAAACTACAAGCTGATAAGGACTAAAATAGTACAATTAAATTTTCAGCTGAGGCTGAGACAGAATTGGCTTTGATAGAAAAGAAACTAAAGGATGCACATGTGGATCACTTGGATCTAGAGCTTGATCTTATCCTGATCTTACTACCTCCTATGCATTATCCTAAAGGAATTCCTATGCATAGAGAAGATAACGTTTTAGAAAGGCTATTTTTGCCACATAAGCAGTATAAAATATTAAAGACCTATATAGAAAAAGCTTCTGAATTGATTATCAAAGGAAAATTGAGACTTCATCAATTAACAGGAATAGACCCAGCAGAAATTATAGTACCTTTTACTAATGCTGAAATTGCCTTATTATGGGCAGAAAATAGACATTTGCAAAGAGCTTGCAGTAATTTTTGGGAGACATTAACAACAATTATCCCCAAAGCAAGAGACTTCAGTTTATAAAAAGAACTAATTGGATCTTTTCTCACATTGTATGGGGAACAACATTTTCTGGAGCCCCTATATTCTCTATTCATGCAAATAAATCAGGTTAAATATCAGGAAATTTAAGTAAAGTGTCTCAAAGACTTTGTGATTTCATTCAAAGTCAGAATTATATGTTATTCTCATGGCACTATTAGATTTTCCAGAACCTCTTAATACATTTACTGATTCACAATAGTAGAAAGAGTTGTTTTACATATTGAAAATTACTCTAGATGATTCATAATTAACTTTGTTATTTATTCAGCTACAACAAATAATCAGAAATAGAAATCATTCCTTGTGTATAACACATATCAGATCCTATACTAGTCTACCAGGCCCTATAGCACAAGATAATTATGAAATCGATCAGCTGTTGATAGGAAATGTGCTAGAGGCCTCAGAATTTTATAAGAAACACCATGTTTTGCTATGCAGAGGGCCTAGCCCAGTTGGATGCAGGCTCCAAACTGTTGATCCAAATTTCATGATTTTTGTAATCACACATTTATTAAAAGTTATGTCCATTATGGAAATACTTGTACAAATTCATACTGAAAATGCTCCAGCATATATCTCTAGTAAAATGAGATCATTTTTGCATATTACAACATAAAGCATATTTTAGGTACACTGCACAACCCTACAAGATAAGCAGTTATAAAAATATCTAGTCACACTTTAAAAGACATGTGTAATAAACAAAAAAGGGTAATAAAGACCCCTACAGATATATTACACAATGCTTTATTGACTTTAAAATTTTAATTGCTAATGAGCAAGGAATGACAGCTGTGGACAGACATTGGATAGCAGAAATAAACCCCAGTTAAATCAACCTGTATATTACAAGGATGTGTTGACCACAGATGGAAGCCAGGGTATGTGTTACATTATAGAAGAGGTTTTGCTTTTGTTTCCACAGCAGAATAAAAAGCTATGAGTACCATCAAAGTTGATAAAGATGATTTGAACAGGAGTGACCTTTTGATTTGGAGAGGTGATAATTCATCAAACATCATGGCCATTCAACCTGCCAAGAAGGGAAACTCCCCAAAGTTAAGGTTGGGGCAGGGTTTTGTTTTTGTCTTTCCAGGAGAATAAAAGCCTCCAAATAAGAAATCTGAAGACCACTTAACAAATGAGACATCTGAAGAAGAAGGACTAATCATCCAGAAAAAAGTGTTCCAAAAAAAGAGTAAATTGGCATAATGGTGTACCATATTTACAATAGGATAAAATCTCATAAATCTTTCCAAATGTTTGTTTCTGCTGTTCTTTACAGACACGTAAGGCAAATGGTCTTTTTGTAGTGCCAACTCAATTAAAAATTAAAGATGGCTTTGGAGTTAGAGCATGGCTGTCTCCTTCTCTAAACTCAAGCATGCTTGCTAAATGAAAATAAAAAAAAATCTGTCTTGGGGTAAGAGGTAGCTCAGAGGTTAAGAGTACTAGCTGCTCTTCCAGAGGTCCTGAGTTCAATTCCCAGCAACCACATGGTGGCTCACAACCATCTGTCATGAGATCTGGTGCCCTCTTCTGGCCTGTAAGACATATATGCATGCAGAACACTGTATGCATAATAAATAAATAAAAAAAATCTGTCTCATGTCAGAAGAGCCACCTGGTATAGGACAGAAGAAAAACCAAAGTGAGGAACTAGTCTATTGCCACTAATCTCATAATATTTTTGTTTTATTTTGACTCTTTAAAACCTTTCCTAAGGTATAAACATCATGTCAAAATTTAGAAGATTAATATTTAAATATATTAAATCTTCTGTCATGGTATTAATGGTCATATAGAGTAATAACTTTCTGTAGACATAAGCTTCATCTAGCTTTCTGTACATGATTTCAAGCTTGAGTCTGAAGCAGGTAACTGGGAACTAAGTTTGTTTACCCCAGATGTATTTAGTAGATTGTGGTCCTTTAATCTCTTTAATATCTGCTGCATACTACAGTTAAAATGCTTAAGTTTTCTATGGGATATTGTGACCATTCCTAACAGCAACCTTTGAAATCTCCAAAAGGACACTAGGACCCCACATTGATGAATCTACCTGGATTGTGGTAATGCTACCAAGCTGACAAACACCACCCTAAGATCAGCTTTGGTCTACAAACTGCTCAGGACAACTTCAAAATGGTTAGCCAAGATGGTCCAGCCTCATAGACTACTCCAGCCAGGACTTTAGATACACCTTGCACTCTCTCATCACATTAAGACTGAACAGCAGCTAGCTTTCCCAGAACTTGATTTTTGTCTCAAAGTTTTAGGGTACACTAAAGATGCCATTACCCTCAGACAACAGGAAGAAATTTTAAGAACATGATGCCCACATTCCCAAGAGGTAAGATGGTTGATTTTTGTCCTTTAGTGGTTTATAGCTGTTTGTCATTGTTCAGAGGGGATAGTTATAAGCTGTTATTGGTGATGGGCAGGGAGGAAACTTGGCAAAAGAGGTTAGATTCTGGGCTCTCTTTCTGAAAAGAAAAATAGGGGATATGCAAATGATAGGATAAAAGGGTAGATTATTGAATCTACTTTCAAACTAGAAAAGCAGCTACTAGTCTCAAATATTTTTACATTGGTATGGCTTTTTGTATATCGATATGAATTTAAGGTTTTTTAATACTGTATATATGTTTCTACTATTATTTAAGAGAGATTTCCAGAAGGACTTCCAGGGCTGGTGGATTTATCCGGTCTTTATTTCACTTTCTGATTCCCAAGTTTTTATTATATTGAAACAATTTAAGTAATTATTTCAATAAGAAATAAAAGACATAATATCAACAAAAACTTACAAAATAGTAAAAAAAAATGATTGGCTGGGTTTAAAGAAAGATGAATATCACCCAAATAACTAAATGATATACAACATTCTCAGCACATAAGGTTAAATAACACCTCTGGATCAAAAAAATATAAGTTGCTTTTTGAAGCATATTTGTCTATTTTACAGTATATATAGTACACAGAAGGGTTCTGTGTTCAACCTTGTTTTCCTTGCCTACAAACATAAACTGGGAGGTGGCAAATGTAAACATACACAGATGGGCCACATCCAAGAGCATTCCTTAGTGAGACATGCTGATCCTTCACTTATAGGTAAAAAAACATCTTGGAGTATAATATTTTTTCTGATCTTGATTTAACTTTGTTAAGTTGTGCCAATTGAGAAAATTGTCCATTTTCTTTAGATTTTTTTGAATTTTGTGGATAACAGAATGGATGCAAAAACAGAATCCATTCTTCTGATGCATATAATAAACACACCTCAACATCAAAGATAGTAATTACCTCAGAGTAAAGGGTTGGAAAAACATTTACCAAGCAAATGGACCCAAGAAGATAGCTGGTGTGTTCATTCTAATATCTAACAAAATATACTATCAAGTAAAATTAATTAAAAGAGATGGAGAAGGATATTTCATACTATTCAAAGGAAAAATCAATCAAGATGACATCTCAATTATGAACAATAACGCCCCCCAAACGAGGTCACCCACATTTGTAAAAGAAACATTACCAAAGCTTAAATTACACATCAAACCCCACACATTAATAGTAGAAGACTTCAATACCTCACCATCACCAATGGACAGGTCATTCAGCCCGAAACCAAATAGCAAAATAATGGAACTAACAGATGTTATGACTCAGATGGACCTAACAGATATCTACAGAACATTTAACTCAAACACAAAAGAATATACCTTCTCAGTACCTCATGGAACATTCTCCAAATTGACCACAAACTTGGTCACAAAACAAGTCTCAATAGATTCAAGAACACAGAGATAACAACCTGTATCTTATCAGACAACCACAGATTTAAGCTGGATTTTAACAACAGAAACACCAGAAAACCTACAAACCAACGGAAATTGAACAGCTATCTACTGAATGACCGATGGGTGAAGGCAGAAATAAAGAAGGGAACTAAAGACTTCTTAGAATTCAATGAAAAATGAATGCACAACATAGCCATATTTGTGGGGCACAAAGTAGTGCTAAGAGGAAAATTCAAAGCATTAAATTCCTTCATAAAGAAATTAGAGTGATCTAATACTAGCAACTTAACAGCACCCCTCAAAGCTCTAGAACAGAAAGAAGCAAACACACCCAAAAGGAGAAGACTGCAGAAATAATCAAAACTAGGGTTAAAATCAACAAAATAGAAACAAAGAGAGCAATACAAAGAATCAATGAAACAAAGATTTGGTTCTTTGACAAAATCAATAAGATAGACAAACCCTTATCCAAGCTAACTAAAAGGCAGAGAGAGAATATGCAGATTAACAAAATCAGAAATGAAAAGGAGGGATATAACAACAGACACTGAGGAAATCCAGAGAATCATTAGGTCATACTTCAAAAACCTGTACTCTACAAAATTCAAAAAATCTAAAAAAAAGTTTTCACCAGGAAAATAAAGAATAGAAAATATGAGAGAGGAATACAGAAAAATAAAGAAGAAAACCATCAAGAGAGTGTGTAAATGTATTTTTCCCTTACCCCGTCAGATAAAAATGTGAAATACACTCTAATTTGGTGAATTTCCTTTGAGCCCTGTGCTGCTGGAGGCTGGTCCCCTAGGCAGCAATAAGAAGGAGACATCTGGGAGAAGGAGGTTGAAGAGCAGGATAAGGAGGAGGACTCCATTGTCCAGTCACCCAGCTACACAGCAAGCCACAGAGTAATAAGTAAAAAAAAGGTATACAGAAATAGAGAAAGGTAAAAGCTCAGAGGCAAAAGGTAGATGGGATGATTTAAGTTAAGAAAAGCTAAGGCTGGGCATTCATAAGTAAGAATAAGTCTCTGTGGGTATTTATTTGGGAGTTGGTTGGTGGGCCCCCAAAGAGTAAAAAAGAGAGAAAGGAAGAAAGAAAGAAAGAAAGAAAGAAAGAAAGAAAGAAAGAAAGAAAGGAAGAAAGAAAGAAAACACAAAGCAATTCCACTAAGATCAGGAACAAGACAAGGCTGTCCTCTCTCCATATCTATTTAATATATTACTTGAGTTCTAGTAAAGCAATAAAACAACTAAAGGAGATCAAGCAGATACAAATTGGAAAGGAAGTGTAGCGATTTGCAGATGATATGATAGTATTCAAAAGTGATCCCATGTAGCTGAAAGTTTTCCTGTGTCTGGCCTGGTCTGCAGTCAGGACAAATCTCCCTCACCTGCTGGTCACTTAGACCCAAATAAACACACACAGGCTAATATTACTTATAAACTGTATGGCCATTAGCTCAGGCCTACCATTGACTAGCTCTTACACTTAAACTCAGCCCATTTTTGTTAATCTATATGTTGCTACATATTCCATGGCTTTACCTGTGTTCCATTACATGTTGTTCTCTAGATGGCGAACTGGTATCTCCTGACTCAGTCTTCCTCTTCCCAGAATTCTCCTTGTCTGTTTATCCTGCCTATACTTCCTGCCTGGCTACTGGCCAATCAGCATTTTATTAAACCAGTGTACGAAAGCATTATCCTACTGCAATCCCAAGAACTCTAACAGGGAACACCTACAGTTGATAAACATCTTCCATGAAGTGACTCAATATAAGATTAACTCAAAAGAAAATCAGTAGCTCTCCTATATACAAAGGATAAATGGGCTGAGAAAGAATCAGCAAAAGAACCGCCTTCACAATGGCAACAATCATATTAAATATCTTCAGGTAACTCTAACCAAGCAAGTGAAAGACCTGTATGACAAGAACTTCAAGTCTTAGAAGAAAGAATTTAGAGAAGGTACCAGAAGATGGAAACATTTGCCATGCTTATGGATTGGTAACATTAACAGTAAAAATGTTCATATTACCAAAAGCATTTTACAAATTTAATGCAGTCCACATCAAAATTCCAACATAATTCTTTACAGACCTTGAAAGAACATTACTTAACTTCCTATTAAAAAATAAAAAACCCTGGATAGCTAAAACAATCCTATACAATGAAAGAACTCTCAGAGATATAACCATTCCTGATCTCAAGATCTACTACAGAGGTATAATAGTAATAAAAACAACTCAGTATTGGCATAAAAACAGAGGTTGATCAATGGAATAAAATAGAAGATGCAGATGTAAATCCACACACCTATATACACCTGAGTTTTGACAAAGAAGCCAAAATCATACAATGAGAAAAAGAAAGTGTCTTCAGTGAATGGTGCTGGTATAACTGGATGTTGGCATGTACAAAAACACAAATAGATCCATAGCTATCATCTGAACAAAACTGAAAAACTGAAGTCCAAGTGTTTCAAAGATCTCAACATAAAATCAAGATACACTGAACCTGGTAGAAGAAAAGTGGGAGATAGCCTTGAATGCTTTGGCACAGGAGACAACTTCTTGAACAGTACATCAGTAGTGCAGGCACTGAGATCAATAATCAATAAATGGGACCTCATGAAACTGAAATGCTTCCATAAGGCAAAGGACATTCTCAATAAGACAAAATGTTGGCCTACAAAATGGGAAAATTCTTCACCAACCCCACAACAGACAGAGAGCTAATTTTCAAAATATATAAAGAACTCAATAAACTAGACAACAACAAAAAACAAAAAAACCCACAAACAAATAATCCCATTAAAATGGGGTACAGATATAAATAAAAAATTCTCAGCAGAGAAATGTCAAATGGCTGAGAAGCACTTAAAGAAATGTTCAACATCCTTACCCATCAGGGAAATGTAAAACAAAAGGACTCTGAATTCCATATTTTACCTGTCAGAATGGCTAAAATCAAAAGCACAAGTGAGTGTTCATCCTGGCAAGAATGTGGAGCAAGGGGAGGACTCCTTCACTGCAGGTGAGAGTACAAACTTGTACAGCCACTTGGATATTATTATTGCCATTTCTCAGAAAATTGGGAATCCATCTCCCACAAGACCCAGCTAGCTACACCGCTAATGAGCATATATCATCCAAAGGATGCTCCATCATACCACATGGACATTTACTCAACTATGTTCATAGCTGCTTTACTCATAATCATCAGAAACCAGAAACAACTTAGATATCCCTCACTCAAAGAATGGATAAAGAAAATGTGGTACATTTACACAATGAAGCATTACTCATATGTTAAAAATAATGACATCATGAAATTTGCAGGCAAATGAATGGAACTTGGAAAAATTATGCTGAGTGAGGTAACCCAAATCCAGAAAGAAAAACATGGTGTGTACTCATTTATAAGGGGAAATTGGCTGTAAAATAAAGGATAAACCATGCTGCCAGCCATAGAGCCAATGAAGCTAAGTAACAGGGAGGACTCAAGTGGGGAGGTATAAATTTCCCTTGGAAGAAGAAGTAGAATAAACATTGGAGACGGTGGTGGGGTGGAGGGAACGGGAACAGGAGGTATCAGGTATGGGGAGTGTGAAGGGAGAGTGTACTGGGATAGACAACAGGAACTGTCTCCAGAAAATGTTAGAAAGAGGGCAATGGAAACTCCCAGGAATCTATGTGTGTGATCCTAGTTGAGAATCCTAACAGTGGAGGATACAGAGCCTGAACTGGCCACCTCCTATAACTAGAGACTTTTAGAGGAGGGATTGGGACACCAACTCAGCCACATAAACTTCAAACTACAATTTGTCCTGCCTACAAGGTGTGCTGGGGGTAAAGCTGGTGCAGAAATTGTGGGAGTGGCCAATCAATGGCTGGTCCAACTTGAGTGGCCCATGCCATGAGAGGGAGTTCACCTCTGCCACTGCCTGGATGGCCATGACACAGAGGCTGGATAGCCCAGAGACCTAGGATAGAACCACACATGACTGGAAAAAAAAAAGAAAGGGTCATTGAAATGATTCCTAATGATATATTGGTGCCTAGCCTAATTGTCAGCAGAGGGGTTTCACCCAGCAACTGATTGGAGCAGATATGGAGACCTACAGCCAACCATTAGTTGGAGCTAGGGAAATCCTACAGAAGAGGGGGAGGAAGAATTATAGGAGCCAGAGGGGTCAAGGACACCACATGAAAACATACGGAATCAACCAACCTGAGGTCATTAAGACTTAGAGATTGAACCAGCAACCAGGGAGCTTGCATGGGACTGACCTAGGCCCTCTGTATATATGTTGCAGTTCTGTAGTAGCTTGGTCTTCTTGTGAGACTCCGAAGAGTCAGAACAGAGGCTGGCTCTGGCTCTTTAGATGGCATTTAGGATCCCAATCCCTTTCCTCATACTCATTTGTTACATGAATCTTAAAGGGTCTTATTAATAAAATCAAACCAATGTCAGGAGCTCACTAGTTAGTAGGAATGAGAGGAGAGATGAAGGCAGTGAGTTCTACAGACCATTATTTTTTGAGTTTTGTTTCAAAAGGAACAAACTCTACCAGCAGCAGCCGGAGAGGTTTTGTGTCGCTCTCTCTTTTGAAGTGGAATAATTCTTAGCGTGTTTTATAGTCTGATGATGATGATCTAATAGCACAAGAAGTGACTGCATGGGAGAGAAGGGGGAGGCTGTTGCTGCTTCAGCCTCAAGCACAGAAGAGCTAGGACTGGTCGAATTGGCAGAGGGACTGACTCGCTGCGGCAGTGTGCAGCGTGAGTTCAGGTGCCAAGGCTGTGTTCATCTCTAGTGAGCTCCTGACACCGGTGACTCCCCTCAGCTTTCCTGTTCTTAGATCCGCCAGTCTGACTTCCCTTCGTCAGTGCTGGCTGCAGGCACTCTTCTGTGCTGATTCCTCCCTGCTCTTCGCCTTCCCTGCTACACTGGGGTACAGCCCCAAGTTTCCCATGTTTATATGCCCTTCTTCTGCCGCCATCAGCAGCCACCTTACTGAGCTCTGTAACTTTAAACACCTCACCCACACTCATTTCTCTAGTTTGGAACTACCTTCCCGACTCCAGAAACACATGTCAAATTCACATTCAGCATCTGTACTCGGATGGCACCAACATCACAAACTAAATCAATGTGGAGCTACTGAGCTGCCCCATCTGTTTCAGCTTCTTCATCCCAGTTAGCAGCAACTCCCTTGTTCTTGCTGATTTGCTCAATTCCCTTGTCTATGTTCTTCCCATACACTGTTCATTGAACTAACTGACACATTTGATTGGCTTTAGCTTCAAAATATAACTATTACTCCACCATTTCTCACTACTAACTAACTAACTAACTAACTAACTAACTAACTAAATAAATAAATAAATAAATAAATGAATAAATAAATAAATAAATAAATAAATAAAATCAAACCTGAAGCCAGGTATTGGGGTGAATACTGGAAGATCAGAGAAGCAGAACAAGCCACAGCCACCCCACCTTGCCAATTTCTCAGCTGATCCTGTTTCCTCAGACTGGAAGCCTCTGAGTCCTCCTCCAGAATTGATCTCAGCTGAACTGCTGCTAAAAGCCTAAAAGCTTAACCAACTCTAGTTTCTGGTTTTCACACCTTATATGCCTTTCTGCTTCCTGCCATCATTTCCTGGGATTAAAGGCATGTGTCACCATGCCTGGCTGTTTCCAGTGTGGCTTTGAACTCACAGAGATCCGGATGGATCTCTGCCTCCAGAAGGCTAGGATTAAAGGTGTGTGTACCACTATTTTCTGGCCTCTATGTCTATCTAGCGGCTTTTCTGTTCTCTGACCCCAGATAAGTTTATTAGGATGCACAATATATTGGTCACCACACTCATTGCCTTGTCCAGCCTTAATACAAAGGGGGTGCCTAGTCTTACTACAAATTGATATGCGAATGGTTGATATCCATGGGAGGTCTGCCCTTTTCTGAAGAGAAACAGAGGGAAAATGAATGGGAAGCAAGCAGAGGGGAAGTGCAGTGGAGAGATTGGGAGGGAAGGAGGGTGGGGAAAATGTGCTTGGGATATAAATAATAATAATAAATAATAATAATAATAACAAAAAGAAATAAAAGAATGTTTTAAGAATATTCCACAGACCATTAGGATTGGGTGGGGGATGGACACCCACAGACAGACCATGTACAGAGAGTGGGAGACCTTGGAACACACAATCCTAAATGGTATGTCTCCATCAAATTCCTCCTCTCATTTGGCTATTTGGCCACAATAACTCTTTTTTGTTGTTGTTGTTGTTGTTGGTTTTTTAGAGACAGGGTTTCTCTATGTAACAGTCCTGGCTGTCCTGGAACTCACTCTGTATACCAGGGTGGCCTCGAACTCAGAGATTTGCCTGCCTCTGCCTCCCAAGTGCTGGGATTAAAGGCATGCGCCACCACCGCCCAGGCCAAATGAATGGAAACACATGAACTATGAACCAATGGCTGAGGGGCCCCCAACTGGATCAGGCCCTCTGAATGGGTGAAACAGTTGATTGGCTTGATCTGTTTGGGAGGCATCCAGACAGTGGGACCAGGTCCTGTGCTCATTGCATGAGTTGGCTGTTTGAAACCTGGGGCTTATGCAGGGTCACTTGGCTCGGCCTGGGAGGAGGGGACTGGACCTGCCTGGACTGAGTCTACCAGGTTGATCTCAGTCCTCAGGGGAGGCTTTGCCCTGGAGGGGGTGGGAATGGGGGGTGGGCCGGGGAGAGGGGGACGGGG
>CABHPH010160281.1:30489-55683 GCA_902168325.1 Peromyscus nudipes | reverse complement strand
AGAACAAGGGAATCCTTGGCTGATATGTAGAACTGAATGGTATTATAAAATAAAATAAAATAAAATAAAATAAAATAAAATAAAATAAAATAAAATAAAATAAAATAAAATAAAATAAAAAAAAATTCCTCCTCTCGGGATTTATGGAACTTTAGGCAAAAGGAAGCAGAGAGATTGTAAGAGCCGGAGGATACGGAGGACACCTAGGAAACAAGGCTTTATAAACACAGTAGAACTGGCACACGTATTAACTCACAGAGAGAGTAGCAGCGTGCATAGAGCCTGCACATGTCTGTGCCACATGGGGTCCTCGCCCTGAGAGCGGAAGTAGACACAAGACCCCGATCCTTAACGGAGAGTCTGTCTCCAATTGATAACCACTTGCAAATGAAAAATTACTTTTCTGTGATGGAGTCTCACTGGGTATACTAACTACTCTGAAGGGCAGTCGGCATGCCCAGCAGAAGATGACTAACACAAAACAAACCCTATCTATGGCATCTTTGGAGGTTCTTTGTCCCATAAGTTTTAGGTAGGACATCCATCCATTTATTTACTTACTTATTTGTTTATTTTTCTTCTTTTAACCTTACAGGTTTTTGCATGGATACTACGGCTTCTGATTTTGAGTTTTTATAGGATTCCTGTGTGTGGGATGTTTGTGGCTCTGTGTTTTTTCTTTGGTACTTTTTTCTGCTGTTCGTTTTGTCCAATTCCATTTTTTTCAGTTGTGTTTTATGTAGTTTTATTTTATTTTAGAGTTAGTCTTGAGATACTTGTTTGCTGTTGTCCCCCCCCCCCCAAAGGAGAGACAGAAATGGCATGGATTCTTATGAAGAGAGAGGGGAGGAGGTTCTCAGAGGACATGGGGAAGGGGAAAACATAACCATAATGTATTGTACGGAAAAAATCTATTTCCAATAAAATAAAAGTGGAAAATAAAAAGAAGAACCCTGAATGGTCTCTTCCCCAGGAAAGCTGCGTAGGTGATAATTGCATCTGCAGTTGTTTCTGTATAAGCAATATTTTTGTAGCTAGGCCTGTCCAATGGAGGAAGAGGAGGCAGCATGTAAAATGAGGGGAAAAGTCTATTAAAATATGATTGATATAGAGCACTAGAAAGTTAATGACTATAATTAGTAAAATAACATACATGAAGTTGTATTTTTAAATGTTATTCATTAAAAATAATGTAAAATCATATTTTTCTTTAGAAATGAAAACTTTAGAAAGGCACTTTTGCCATAATTTGAATAGAATTTAATCTTTAGGGGAAAAAATCAAATTAATGCCTAAGAAAATGAAGCTGTCACAGAAATTTAAGTTCTTGTTAAGGACAAATAAAGGGAACTCTATGGTTAAAGTGTCATAATCAACCTGCCACAAAACTACTAATTATGTATAAGAAAAGGCTGTTACTGTGCTAATCATGTACAGTTATAAACTCAACCTTCCCAATTGTCTTCTCTGACATTATACTTCACTGATTTCTTCTTTCTTCTCAGCCTTTGTCTAGCTAGATGCAAGGAATTTTCTACCCAGGTAGAATCATTGTATTTTATAATTTGAAGTAATTACACCTAGCTAAAAACTAGGAATGATTGCCACCTCAATAGAAAACTCCAAGTTGCATAAATTTTATGAAATGTTTTAGGCTTAGAATCCGTTTGACCAATGAGTGTCTTTTCTGAAGATTTTCTGTCTTTCTCTTTTTTCATAGTGAAATTTCTTTTGAGAATACCTACTCAGAAAATATGTGTTTAAACCTTCACCGTCTCATGTGAGAGTCACAAAGAAGATCAGAACCACCTGCTATGTGTGTATCTTCAGAAGAAACAGATGACTAGCAGATGTGTATGACATGAGAGATGTGGCCAGATGTACAAGCTCTTTGAGGGGACCTACCCTTCCTGCAGCATAAGTGTCCTCAGGTCCATTTTCTAACTTGGTAGAAAGGAAGCTGCTTACCTTCTATAATGGAATCTGAGAAGAGCACTAGTAGAGGTCTTCTATAAGGCACTCATCCATAATTGAAATATGTATGCTTTACCTGACAATCCGTAGTAGGATAAATGCACTTTTATTTAAAAGGAAATTGTCTTTGAATAATATGCAGTCAATATCTATTTTCTTACTTCCACAATCTCACTATGTAGTAAGTTCTTTGTTTTTATATGTCAGTTTCAGCTTGTTTTTACATATTCTGCATTGCCTTTATGAGCATTATCCAGCTATTAAATGACTTATCATTGTATATAAAGTATCCCTGTATAACTACATTCATTCTGAATCATCTTATTCAATAAATATTTCCCTAATAACAGTACATAGAATAAATTATGCCATCATTTACAATAATAATGATAATAATAATAATAATAATAATAATAATAATAATAGGAAGGATGTAATCAAGGTTTTCTGCTTTCAAGAGAACTGGTCATGTTGATCACAGACTTAATCCCACATATATTCAGCAAATATAAAAATTTATTAGTCATGGGAAATATGGTTTTAAAACATAAACAGATGATTAACATGCTGTCACATGTGAATGTGATCGTGTGTGTGTGTGTGTGTGTGTGTGTATCTGTGTTTGCACACAATCAGGTACACATGTTCATGCATATATGTGTCTTCAAGCCGAAAGCCAAGTTACCAAGTGCCATTAAATAGATTTTATACTCTAGGCGACATCCTCAAAATTGTTTCTCATTTCTCCATCTTACTCTGAGTCATGGTTTCTTGGTGAATCTGGGGCACACCAGGTGGCTAGCCAGACTGGTCAGCAAGAGTGCCATCAGCCTGTTTCTGCCTAGTCAGTGCCAGGGTTGCAGCTATGACACTTTCTTCTGTTCATCTGACTTTCTTTCATTTATATCAGCAAAATAAAAACAACAACAAAGCAGGGAAAGTAGGCCTGTTCTGTAGTCACTGACACTCAGCATACATGACCTGGGTCCTACCAGCCTGCAAGGAACTAGTGGACAGCATTCCAGAACTCTTGCATCTGATTCTTCCATGCCAAATGAAGACAGGCATAGTTCATGTCTTCTTGGCAACACCAGTAGCTTTACTATGGATCACAGCACAGCTCTGCGGATTCATCTTGGCAAGCTGTGGACTAGAAAACGGCCAGAGATGCATGGAGCGCCTGGGGCCCCAGGCTCAGCACAGACCTTCAGAACAGCTCTAGGTGCAGAGATGGCTTGCTTGACTTTTTGTCTCCAGAAAAGTCACAGTGGGCATCCTATTGTGTTTGTCACTGGAGCCACTGCCCCTGGCTCTTCACCAATGCTGGATTCACCAATGCTGGTTTCCGCAGCAATTCCTTATGTTTGCCCCTGGCTCTTCACCAGTGCCGGTTTCAGCAACAGTCCCGTATGTTTGCCATGCCGGAGCTTCACTCTCTGAGCCATCTCTCCCATTCTGAAATTTTGCCTCTTTTTAAAAATTCTGCAGTTATTTTACTTGCTGCTGTTTGAGCCAGAGATTGAATCTGTAGATGAAATTGACTGGAACTTAGGAGAATTCTTCTGACTCAGCTTCCAGACTTATGCAATTACAGGAGAGGATCCACCCTCCCAGCTAACATATCATTTTAACCAAGTCTGTTATTTTAATTTTATGACAAACATGCAGCAGTGGCACTCAATAACATATTAGTTTTCTTTTTCTGTTTTAAAAATCATATTTTGTTTGAATTAACATATTTTATATTTATCAGATACTACAAAACATTTCTCAGCATTCACAACTACATTCCAGAATAATATAATACACATTATCACCATCAAGAGTCTGAAATAGAATTTATACTACATAATTATTTTACTTTAAGTATTTGAATGAACTTGCATGAAGCTGAAGTGAAAAGAAAAATTCTCATTATACAGCAGTAATTCATATATCTTTAATTCTGTCATAATAATAAGCTTAAGCATTAACAGCAATTGAATATATGAAAGATTACACACCCAAAGATAAGGCTAATATGTTAGCTACAAAAAGGATAAAATGCACAATGAAATGATTACTGGAGATGGTTGCAATGATATTTATTCACAGAAAGGAGGTATAATCACTTGAAAATAAAAATGTCGATGTGATTTTTGTTTTCAGAATCTCAATAACACAATATGATCTCTTTAGATATTTTATTTGGTAAAATTTAGCAGATTTGGATCTTATTGTAATACATTTTGGTATCTTGGCTTTGACACATTTTACCTTCAAAGTTTGGTTTCATAACATTGGTCACCACTGTCCTTTTCTACCCTGGGTTAAGTTGGTATAATGATTTCTCCTACTTCATAGGCGTGACCTCACAAATCACCCATTAAAAGGACATGAAATAGTAACAGCTGCTCACTGTGGACACTATTGTTCCTCAGCATCCATTCTACACACTAATGGAGATGTGACACAATGATACACAAAAAAGGCAATTTGAAGTACACAATTTTTAGTTTTGATGTTCTGATAAGTTTTCCAAATGCAGGCATACTCTATACACAAGCAATTCTTATTCCTTTTTTGTAATTTTATTTTTGGAGTCTTTGGTTGTAGGCAAGGATACTGTCCAATCAAAAGCAGATTGTTGTAACCCAAAAACCAATGGATCAGACTTGATGGGCTGGCTCACAGTGGTCCAGCCAGCACCACCATCTCTTGAGAAGTATGTATCCACTGCCTACTACTTAAGTTTGCTGTGTTTAATCCTTTACCATCCCACCATGGAAGACTCAGAAGATGCTTTCCCTTTTAAATGCTCCACAGGTATTAGTATTTACATGCCAGAACATCTGAGAAATGAACATAATATGGTCTGTGGGGTATTTCCGCAGTTGCTGCAGAGTTAAAATAATAGAAATCATTTATATGGTATTGTAGAAAATTAAATGACTAATTGTATGGCTAAACAAATATCAAGTATATGATTGAATTATTTAAGGTAAAATAAATATTTGTCAATGACTAATATCAAAACTACTTACCAGAGAAAAGAAAATACAAATAACTAGAGGTCTAATGATCCACACTAGTATTTATTTACCCATGCACACAACATTTCAAAATTCCTTGCATGTGGTTTGAACAATTATAGTTGGCATAATTTCTATTTTCATACAGTCATTTACATTTTCTTCTATGTATTCATAAGACCTAATTTATACATAGTTCTAAGAAAACTCCTTTGCTGCTCATTGTATAGTCCTAGTGAAGACAACTGTACTTATGATTCTCAATCCTTATAACAAGAAGAATGGATTTTCAAATGTCTTCATGAAAAAAAGGACAAAAAGGTTGAAGAAGAAAATATATATATATAAAATAACTAACATTAAATAATTACAACAAATTAAGTGTATTTGTCAAAGGATGTTACTGTTGATTAGTTAAGACACATGTAGCATAGACATCACTTTCAAAGCTTGCTTTTATAACTTTGGTCACCACTGCCCACCCAGGCATTGAAGAGCACAGAGCAATCAGGAAATGAAGAGACTACAGTTTACTTCCTTTTGACACCAATTCTTTTTAAATGAAATGAGCAATTTATTTTTTCCCTCCATTTTAACTATGCATGTGTAATTCATTCTTAGAAAACCGGGAACAGAGACACAAGTCCTGAAAATTTAAAAGTGCAGCATCAGATAACATTCATGCTTCACCAAAGTCATGTGCCTTGTGATAACTGTGCATTGCAAACTCAAGGAAAACAAAGAATTTGAGTAATCCAGATGATTCATGAATTTAGCATAATAGACAGACTTATGAATAACTCATGACTCACATTTTGTCAGGTTAGCCAAAGATCTTCAGTACAGACTTGTAATTCTTGATTAGGGCTTCAGATCATGGTATGATATTTGTGCAAAGATAATTTTATTTGTGAAACCACATTTATTCAGATAAATGATGTCACATTCAGCTATGAAGGGATAATTCAGATTTCAAAGCCTGGTTATAGAATTGTTTTATGAATAGATCCTGAGCTTAGTCTCTGAAGCTAATATGAATCACAACACAAATGCTACCCTGCTTACTAGGGGCGAAACTTAAACTATCTTGTTTTGTTGTAAAGTCTAACCAGAAAGCATTTTAATTTGAATACAAACTATTATAAATTTAGACATATAGTAAAAGACTGTTTATCTGAAAAATCCCCTAGTTAAAAAACTAAAAAAACTGTCCTATTTTGTTAAACCAATATTTTACCATTTTAATTTTGCGAGTTTAAGTTCAGTTTTGCCCACATATTATAAAAGCTTCCTTTTCATTCACAAAGGAATTTTAAATTAGACAAAATTCAAAGCACAATTTGTTTGATATGAACAATGATACTGATACTCATTTTCATTAGTTTACTCGTGGCCTTCCATTTTCTCATCCTCGTAGTCAGAGGCTGGATTCTATGCCCCAGCGTCAACATTTTATTTTTCTAGTGCACATCCATCAGTGTGAAGGACAACTCGTCCCCAAAGAGCAAATCGCTGAGCAGCCAATTTCCAGTGCACTGTACACCCTCCATGGGAAATGTGCAAAGGGTGGCTGTGACAGCTGACATACCAGTTTCTCAAATGTCTTTCCTATAAAGATGTGGCTGTTGCTAGAACAGAAAAATAGAAAGGCACAATGGAAAGAGAATTCTCACAGAGATTTATCTTCCTCCAAGAAAATCTCAGTTATGTGCAAGTTGTGAAGTAGAGTGGGCAAAATGCCAATCATGAAAATAATGACTGTTGTCTTCTGAAACTTTAATTCTTTTCATGTGTTATAGTTTTTCGGTCCTTTAAACAGTATGCATTTCTAATGAACAGAACTGTCTCTGAATTCCCACAGTTTTAGTTCCTGGTATGGTCTACTTGTGCAAGACTGATTTGTTTGTAGAATTTACATGGAAGTCTCATTTATGAACCTATACACACATCCACATATACATGTAAGGTTCTCTTATTGCCATGTCTTCTTGTACCACAGACAGACAGGCAGGCAGGCAGGCAGGCAGGCAGGTGGACGGACGGACGGACGGACACACACACACACACACACACACACACACACACACACACACGATAAGGATTTATAAAGCATCTTATCAGAATAATACTTGTTGGACATACATAAGACATGAGTTTTATCCCAAATTCCATAACACACACACAAATGCTATTGTCTACTACTAATCCATAAGCAGCTTATAGATTAATTTACAAGTGTGTTTACTAACAAATAAATGGTAGTATATTTTATGGGTAATCAATCACGCCTTTTTATGACTTGGGGTATTCAATTTTTTCTTCCTTCTTTTGAAATCTTCTATACTTAAGAATAAGTTTAATGAATTTGAAAATTCACTTTAAAATATTTTTCCCATTTGTATTGGAAAATTAATTTTGAGAGTAAATGATTACACTGAGAACAAATAAATTAAGAACTTCGTCAAAGTTCTATTGCTTAGGGTAATTAAGATTGTAGGAATAAATACTGTGCAAGTACCATCTATTACAGTAGCTTAAGGAAACACAATGTGACATGATGCTTTTCTTGTATTCCATCTAGTGGAAAGCAGAAAACTGCTAGATTACATGCGAACTTGGTATTCCTGCCTCACATAGCTGTAATTAACCAACAGAGTGTTTTCATAAAGTTGTTCTCTGAGATTTCATTTGAAATTTGACAGTGTACTTCTTATGTTTTATAAAGTGAGCACTAGAAAACATGAAACCTTGACTTATCCTAAAAGATAACAACATTAAAAGAAGCTAGTGAAGGTTTGCGAGTTCTTAGTTTGTTCTTTTATTTTTTTTTTTTATTTTATTTATTTATTTATTTATTTATTTATTTATTTATTTATTTATTTATTTATTTATTTATTTGGTTTTTTGAGACAGGGTTTCTCTGTGTAGCTTTGCGCCTTTCCTGGAGCTCACTTGGTAGCCCAGGCTGGCCTCGAACTCACAGAGATCTGCCTGCCTCTGCCTCCCGAGTGCTGGGATTAAAGGTGTGCGCCACCACCACCCGGCAGTTTGTTCTTTTAAGAATGCAGTGAACCCATATGAAATTAACATGGGGGGGTCATGAAATTGTTAAGAACACATGATGACTGACAATCAGTTTGTGGTGTTTCTAGCAGTGCTCACACCTTTTGCATGTTACATTGTGTGATTTCACTTCAGCCTTGAAATGCTTGGCTCAGATTGAGGATGGCAGTATGCTAACTGTAATATTCTTACTGTTAATACACTTTATGTTCTTATAGGAACATAATGATTACTAAAGCAAAGACACTTAGTATGTTCCTACCACCATTCCTTAGTGCGTAATCACCAAATTAGTATATAATTAGTTTGTACTATGTTAGAATGTTTGATTTTAAATATTTGCTTTCTAAGTTGCTAACGAGTTTCACACCAACTTGGCAAGTCGAGTTATCTTCAGATATCAAACACTTTACATTTTCAGTCTCTGAAATATCTATAAACTCTCTAAAACTCCCAAATCTCTCTAATATATCCAAAGTTTCTTTGCAATCACAAAGTTTCTCAAACACACACACACACACACACACACACACACACACGCACACACACACCCCAATCGTCAAAAGTAAGGTGGGAGGTACATGGGAAGCTCTGGAGGGAGAAAAGAGAAGTGGGTAGCCAATATAATTATATTTTAACTAAAATATAAAAGAAACAAAAATTCTAAAATCAAAATATAATACACAATAATGAAAACTTACAAACCTTTCAAAATTTTACCTTTGTAGTGCATATTTTCCTCATCTCATTTTGATAAAACTATCTTCCATAATATATCATATATAAATATTTCAATAGTCATCTCTGGATATTAAGTACCTATATTGTTTTTTAATTTTATTTATTTGTGTAGATGAGTGTTTTGGTTGCATGTATGTCTGTGCATCATGAATCTGCAGTGCCCTCAAACGTCAGAGAGAGCATCAGATCCTCCTGGGACTGGAGATACTGACAGTTGTCAGCAGTTATGTGGGTTCTTGGGATGATGAAGCCAGGTTTTCTGGGTAAGAAACTAGTGATCTTAAGCACTGAGCATCATTCCAGCTCCATTAAGGATGTATTTAAATATAATATCACCACTACAGCAAAATTAATAAAATTAATAATAGTTTTTTTTTTAATTTGTAACCAACCTTCAAGTTTCCAACACTGAATTTTCTTTATTCACATTAGACTATGAGAACAAATATTGAATTGAGTTCAGGTTTTTATATTTTTAATTTTCCCTCTCTGTGAGCTGTTGATCAGGAGGCTCAAGAGGTCCCCATAACAAGTCAGTGTATTGTCATTGCTCTCACTTACCCGACACAGCCATAGAGTTAGGACTTTGTTCCTGAAGACATCACACGCTTTATCTGCCGGACATAGAGAAATAAATCTGGAATAAACCTGGAAACTCTTTTTCTTCTGATGAGCTTTCATTGAGCTGTAAAGTGAAGGCTGCTAACAGAAAAGAGAAATGGATGGTCTTACAGTACTGGACCCCGAGCCCTGCCCATCTCTGCCTTTGTCTTTCTCACACTCTTCCTCCTGTTCACCTTTTTACCTTCATCTTTATTGTGAATTTTGTTTTCTATGGTTTACTTTATCTCATATCATGTTCATGCATGATTTTCATTAATATTTACACCATTAATCATTCTGAAACTTACAACCTCCTTATATCATGTTTTAAATGAGCTTCCTACTGATACTGTGTAATTGACATATTTATGAAAATCTGTGTTGCCAACTCCAGTCTTTCATTATCCCTGCACTAATCTCATTATTGATGTTAACACTTACTTCTACTATTATTTGTTTTCTCTCTTTTACTGTTTTTAGTTTTTCTCCTTTTCTGCTTTCTTATGGGTTACACGAACAGTATGCTGTGTTTATGTTTAGGAAGTTGTACATAAAAAAAGTGACTGATATTATGACCAACACTTCCAATTCATTGTGCTCTGCTGCAGTCACGGACCACTTTGAGTGAAATGTTGAACACTACCTCTCCTTTCCTCATGAACCTTTAGAATGTCTCATTTTATAATCATTGTCATAATGTAAGCACATTTACAAACACATTCATAGTTATTTTCAGTAATCAAATTTGTTTTAAAATATCAAAATTGAAAATACACCACATTAATCCTTGTTTATATTCTTGCTTTACTTAATACTTCTTTCTGACTGCTGCTACAATTCCTATGGTCTTACTCATCTTTCTGTTTAGGTAACTTCCTGCAGTCATTCCTGAAGGATAGTCAGCTAGTGACAAATTCTGGTTTTGCTCATGTGAGAGTGCCTTGGTTACTCTTGCTGAAGGATGTTCTGATTTGGCACAGCATTCCGAACTGAAAGCTTCTGTATTTGTTTGGTTTTCATTTATAAAATGACTTTCCCTTTCTTCTGGCTCCTAGAATTTCTTAAATCTACTTTCATTAAGAAAAATTACTTTAGAGATAGGGTGAGGCTTTTCTTTCACAGGTTTAAAGACAGTTCTACTTTCCTTTTTCATATGTGTCTACCATGTGTCATTATGTGACAGTCCTTGGTGCTGCTCTTATGTCTACCTGTGATACACATGGCTGTGCCTTTGCGTCTCAGCTGCTGACCTAGGGCGGGTACCATTTTTACTGCTCTCTTTATCCTTCACTTGCTCATCACTCGCCATCACTAAACATGTTTTCTGTCTTTAGAATCTTCATTTTGCAGCTTCTTCCCATCTTGTTAAAGGGAATGTAAACTCCATCTTTTTCAGGTTGTCTTATTTGAAAGTAGACATGAGGCCTGTGATTATTAATAATCCTAGTGACTTCACTATATCATTTATGATTTCTGTTATGATGACTGTGGGCTTACATTTATTTTGTTACTTATTATATGGTAGAAAATCAAGTTGTCCCTAATCTTTCAAGAACCAAACACATCCTATTACTGATTAATTGTGCAAAATATATTTTCAGTAGCCAAAATGATGGCTCAACAGATAAAGGAGCTTTTTGCCAAGACTGATGACCTGAGTTTGATCCTGGCATCCATATGTGTGAGGAGAAAATCAACTCTTTTATGTTGTTCCCTGACCTCAATATACATGTGCAGGTATTCTATCTCTCTCCTGTTTCTGTCTCTTTCTCTTACACACACACACACACATACACACACACACCAATTTAAAAGACAAATACTAAAAGTGAAAAGTTATATTATCATTTTATTGAAATGTAGGTGCTGTTTGAAAAGTGTATTTTAACCAAGAGAACTTCGGTATGCCAGAGCCTTCCTTGTGAGAAAGGCTGATAAATATAAGCCCTGTTACATATTCCTTGTGCATCTGTCTTTTCCAGTCACACCTTTCTTGAGGCCATGTATTTCGATCAGGCTGGAGCTTGAACTGGAAAATGCTCATCTTGGCGTGTGTGTGTGTCCTTGCTCTTGGTAGCAGGCAATAGGAAGTAGAGAACAGTGGTTTGGATGAGAAATGCGTCCCCCATGAGCTCAGGCACTTGAATTCTTGGTTCCCAGTGGGTATTACTGTTTAGAGAGGTTTTGGAAAAATACAGCCTTGCTAAAGTAAATCTGTCACTGGGATGGGCTTTGAGAGTTCACAGCCTCACCTCACTCCCAATGTGTTCTCTCTGCTTTGTGCATGTAGTTGAAGATGCGAACTCTCAGTTTCCTGTTCCTGCCAATTGCTGCCAGGCTTCCCGGGCCTAATGGACTTTATCCTTCTGCAACCATAAAGCAAAATAAATTCTGTCTTGCATAAAAGAAGCATATTTTCTTCTAACTGTGGCATGCAGGTCAACTGCAGCTTGCTAAGACATTAGACAGTTTATCAAAATAGAACAAGCAATCTTACTAGGCACTGGTTGAAAGCGTAGCTTTCCATGATACATTGTCCATTGTGGATGCTAAGTCATTACATCCAGTTTACAAAATATTGAATAAAACACCTAACTCTTTTTTGCCAGAATGCATCCTGATTATTTCATTCATTTATTTATTATTTGGAGACACACTCTTATGCGTATAGGCTCCTTTGAACTGGTGTGTAGCCAGGATGTGTGATCAGTTACATTAGAGACTCCAGAAACAAAAGAAATACAGGTACCAAGCTAGAGTGAGGTTCTAATGCCTGGCTTTCACCTATGCAGTCCTGGGATTAGAAACTGGGCCACTAGACCATGACTGGTTTTACACAGTGCTGGGCATAGAACCCAGGACTTTGAGCATTCCAATCCAAAATTTTACAAATAGAGCTACAGCTCTGGAAACTGGATCTAAATTATTTTGATGTCATGAGCTCTAGAGTTTCACCATCACTTATAAATAAAATTTTCTTCCATTTTCCCGTTTAGTCACAGAGGTCTCTGGGCCCTCACCCTAGAAACCAATATATAATGATCTAGGGGAAGAGTGGAGGGTGAGCATTCACGAGCTCTGCTTCTGAGCATCACATTAAAACTACTACTCAGGAACAATGCTCTCACTTTCCTGTCCTGCTAGAAGTCATTTTTAGAATTTAGAATTTTATTTGACTCCAGATACTGGCTTGCCTTGCCCAGCCTTAATACAAGGTGAGGTGCTTAGTCTTATTACAACTTGATATGCCGTGTTTTGTCAATATACATAGGAGGCTTGCCCATTTTCTGAATAGAAACAGGAGGAGGAGTGGATGGGGTAGGGAGGCAGAGGTGAGGTTGTGGGGGAGGGACTGGGAGGAGAGAAAGGAGGGGAAACTGCAGTCAGGAGTTTAAATACATACATACATACATACATACATACATACATACATACATATATAAATAAATAAATAAATAGGCGGAGAGAGAGAAAGAAATTTCCAATTTTATTTGACTCTGCAAGCCAGCTATTCCCATGATCCTTTTCTTCTGCCTGTCGACTTTCCCTATGCTCCTCTGATCCCCTTGCACCACACTTCACCTCAAACACACTGTGCAGTGTCAGAAGGCCCTTGCTCTGAAACACCTATCGTTTCTACAATATGCTGTAGTATTCTGAAATACGCTATATTTCTAGATGTATTGTAACAACTTTACTTCACAGAGTAGGAAACAAAAGTCACCATTGCTGAAAAAAGGTTCAGACTTCTCATTTATGTGAAAGCCAAAGTCCAAATGCATATTTATATTCATCCCAACTGGACAAATATTTTCATTTTCTTATAGAAATTTAAGAATTCACCCGTGTCTAAAAAATAATAATAGCATTTGGTTTTGTTACTTTCAATGTATATTCCACTGAAATAATAAACATCATTTTGAGATATGCAATTGAGATTCCATGCATTAATATGCTTGTATAGAATTCTCCATTTAAAAATAACTAATCTGACCTCTATAAATATAAATAATTTTAAAAATAAAGTACTTATAGTTAATAAATTTTTTTGCATACCAAATTTCCAAGATATGTTTTATGTAAATAGACTCAATATTTTATTAAAAATCATGCTGGGCTAGTTAGTAGCTGTTTTGTCAGAAGTCTAACAGTGCTCAAAAAAAACCCAACAAAATCAATGTGAAGTAATTTAATTTCAAGATATAAATCTGCTTCAGTTTTCCAGAACCTACCACAATGATTATTGAATCTGATGAGGCTGAAGATTTACTTTTCTTCCAAATCCTCCTGTCTTTGAGAGATGGTCAAAATTGTTGGTGGACGCATAAATTCTGACAACCTATAATGTGTGTTTCTGTATTTGTGTGCATGGAGGCATTAAACTCTAAGGTATAAATCCACAATTTATAATAAATCCTAATACTCTACAATAAGAGAAAGACAATTCAGAGCTGCAGTGAGGGAGAAGTAACTATTTGAGCCAAGGAAGAAAAATGTTTTCATAAACAGGCAATCTACAGCAACCAGCAGAGCCTGGGAGTGCCATGGCTGTCATAAATCTTTATAGCCATCTTCTTCTTAAGGGAGAACTCTTAATAAGAATGAAACCCTCCTATGACATGAAAAAAACCCAAAAGATTAAACACTGCTTTAAACAGCTAAGTGTTGATAAATTATTTTAAGAGGTTTAAAATTCAATCAATAATGTAATTTTTGTGTTTTCTGAGGCATATTACATTATATGTAAGTTTCATATAAAACTGTTAGAGAAGAATACCTGGGCTGCAGTCTCTGGAACAAGGTGCCTGAGGCTGGCTTCCCCAAGAGAGGCAACTGATAGGGCAAAAGAGCAGGTTTTGGTAAGCGCTGTTTTGTTACAGAAGTTAATTATGGTAAAAAGTCCATGAGTGTGAAGGAAATACTTCTTACCTAAAATACTGTTCTTTGGGGATACATTCTTTCTCATAATTGTCTTGAATTCATAATGAGCATGTACCATTTGGCTTTTACAAGTATGTTTTGGTTATCTTATTAGTCTACAATCATTTTTCAAAGTTATGCTTCTTTATGTAATTTCCATACATACATATGATGAACTTTCATCTAGCATGTCTCCTCCTTTATACTTTCTTACAACAAAAGAAAAAATGAATATTTTTTTTTTTTTGGTTTTTCGAGACAGGGTTTCTCTGTGTAGCTTTGCGCCTTTCCTGGAGCTCACTTGGTAGCCCAAGCTGGCCTCAAACTCACAGAGATCCACCTGCCTCTGCCTCCCGAGTGCTGGGATTAAAGGCGTGCGCCACCACCGCCCGGCCTAAAATGAATATTTGAAAAGTGACTTTAGAAATTACTTTTCTGATTTCTTTTCATTCTTTTTTCTTTATTTCTCTTTCTTCCAGTGGTAGTTATTGAGTCCAAATTCTACCATTGAGCTAAACATTTAGTTCTGGTTTTTGTTTGTTTTGTTTGATTGATATATAATACTGACTCTTATTTATGGGGTACAATTCAAAAATATGTTCACAATGCATAATAAAAAATTACAGAAGTTTATGTCTCAGCCTCCTATGCTGTCACCATTTATCTTTTATAGGAACAATGAGATTCTTCTCTAGATTCTTCTTTAGATTCTTCTAAACAGTTAGATTTCTAACTGTTTCTGTTTGTACATCTTTTCTCTTTCTTTCTTTTTTTAATTAAAGAATTTTTCTTCATTTTACATATCAATCACAGATCCCCTTCTCTTCCTTCCTCTTGCTCCCATTCCCTCTTCCAATAAGGTAAGGCCTCCCCATGGGGAGTCAGCAGAGCCTGGTATATTCAATTGAGGCAGGTCCAAGGTCCTGCCTCTACATCAAGGCTGTGTAAGGTGTCCCACCATATGTAGTGGGCTCCAAAAAGCCAGCTCATGCACCAGGGATGGATCCTGATCCCACTGTCAGGGGCCCCTTTAAGCAGATCATGATACACAACTGTCTTGCTTATGCCGAGGACCTAGTCCAGTTCCATGCAAACTCCACAGCTGTTGGTCTAAAGTTCATGAGTAAACTGGGGGTGAAGGGAGGCAAGGGAGGACAAGGGATAGGAGATGAGAACATAAGGGAACTGGATAGTAGAGCTGGATCGGGAACAGAGTGGGAGAGCAATGAAAGAGATACCATGATAGAGGGAGACATCATGGGGATAGGGAGAAACTGGGTGCTAGGGAAGTTCCCAGGAATCCCCAAGGATGACCCCATCTTAGCTACTAGCAATAGTGGAGAGGGTGCCTGATCTGAACTGGCTTACCCCAGTGATCAGACCAATGAATACCCTAACTGTCATCATAGAGTCTTCATCCAGTAACTGATGGAAGCAGATGCAGAGAGCCACAACCAAGCACCAGGCAGAGCTCCAGGAGCCCAGTCAAAGAGAGAGAAGAGGGATTCTATGAGCAAGTGCAGCAAGATCATAGTAGGCAAACCTGCAGAGACAACCAAACCAAACTAGTGGGAACTCATGAACTTTGTTGTGGTGGTATTGTGTTCCCCAAAATATTGTGTACCTTAATAAATTTATCTGGGGTCAGAGAACAGGACAGCCACAATATGAAACAGAGGTTAGGCAGTGGTAGCATACGCCTTTAATCCTAGCATTCCGGAGACAGAAATCCCTCTGGATCTCTGTGAGTTCAAGGCCACATGGGAAACAACCAGGCGTGGTGACTCACGCCTTTAATCCCAGAAAGCACGCCTTCAATCCCAGGGAGTGGTGGTAGAAAGCAGAAAGGTATATAAGGCGTGAGGACCAGAAACTAGAGGCATTTGGCCTGGAGAAGCATTTGGCCTGGAGAAACATTTGGCCTGGTTAAGCATTCAGGCTTTTGAACAGCAGTTCAGCTGAGACCCATTCTGGATGAGGGCTCGGGGCATCCAGTCTGAGGAAACAAGATCAGCTGAGAAGTTGGCCAGGTGAGGTTAGTTGTGGTTTGTTCTGTCTCTCTGACCTTCCAGTGTTCACCCCAATACCTGGCCCGGGTTTGTTTTATTAATAAGAACTTTTAAGATTCATGCTACACTTTGTAGGTCTTTTCTTTATTTTAATATTATAAGTACATAATTTCTCCCTTCCCTTTTCTTCCACCAAACCCTATCAAATACTACCTCTTTCTCTCTTTCAAGTAAACCTCTTTTTCCTTAATTATTATTACATACATATAGGTGTATACATATATATTCCTAAATATATAAATTCAAACTGCTCACTCTGTATACTGTTACTTGTATGTATGTTTTCAGGGCCGACCATTTGGAATTGGATAGCCAGTTAGAGTGCTCTTCTGTGGAAAGACTATTCTCTTCTCCCCCAGCCTTCTTCTAAAATGTATAGTTGCACTGGAGAGATTTCTCAGTGGTTAAAGCCTGAGGACCCGAGTTCAGTTCCTGGGACCCACAGACTAGAAGAAGAAAGCTTACACACGTGATCCTCAAGAGTTCCATATATAACATGTTACACGTGCACCCCATCCTCCACATACATACTAATTAAATGAAAAGTAAAGTGTGCAGTTAACTGATGTAGGCTGTGATGGCCCTAATGTTCTGTATAAGAACTTCCCACCCCTGTGTTTTACTGTTCACTGTCTATCCACACCCGTTCTTCCCTTATTTCGGTCATACTTTCTGATGCCATGCCATCCATGATGTAACTTTCACGAGGGAGAAGCTGGGTTTCCTTTCTGTGTCTGGATATTCCACTTAATGTACTTCAGATTCGTTGTCATTATAAATGACAGTTTCATCATTTTATCATTCTGTTTCCTACATTCCTAACATTTCAAATGCATTTTATATTGATGCGTATCCCAGTTCCTTCTGTTCTGTGGCTGCTGAACAGCCCTGCAGTCAGTGCAGGCATGCAGGCTTCTTTCAGATGTCATAGAACATCTATACTCCTCCCCTAATCTCGGTTTTCCTTTGTAATTCAATGAAACTATATGAGTACTTCTCTTTTTCCTCATTAGTGTTTGATACAGTTTCCTTTTTCTTTCCTTTCTTTTTATTATTGTTATTTTATTTTTTGCTAAAAGCATTTTTTACTATGGTAAAGTACTACTTTTCTGATTTTTATTTGTGTTTCTAAGACAGTTAGTATTTCTGTGAACCCTTTTGTTTACTGTTGGTATTTATACATTGATTTTAAAAGAGTAAATATTTGTCTTAGGTGATTAACCCTTTGTTATTTGAATATTATTTGCTGAAATCCTTATATTGTCTGCATATTTACCCTTAGATAGATGAGGAAAGCCAAATCATAATCTCATGAATATGTCACATTGCTCTTTCCAATGTACAGTGAGGGCCCTTTCAATGTCTCTCTTTGAAAAATGCTTCTTTAAGTCTCTGTGCTATTTTAATTCAGTTATTTAGGTTTTCTGATTATAAGTTTTTCAGTATTGTATATTAGTCTTGGATGTGCAGATTATAAATCTTTCCTCCCACGTGTAGCATGTCACTTTATTAATTGGTTCACTTTTTCCTGGAAAGTTTCTACTTTCTTTACAATCCCATTTATAGATTTGATTACTTGTGGTTTGAGGAATGTATTAATAAATATTTTCCTGTGTTGAAGACCCTTAATGAGCTCCTGACTCCTGATATGTTTTTCTTGATATTTTCAAAGTTTCCTGTACTCCCTTATGACCTCATCCTCACTGAGCAGAGTTTGATATGTATTGAGACAGGGAACATGTCTAGAATCATTCTTCTCAATTGAATAACTAATAAATCACAGCTATTGAAGAGGATGTTTCTCTTCACAGTGCCTTTGTCATAGGTCAGTTGTCTGCATGTGTCTATATTAATTTCTACATTTAAAATTTCTTCCCCTGGGTCTATGTGACAATCTTTATGCCAATGACATAATTTGTTAGTACTAGATTTTGCACTGTGCTCTGAAGTCAGGTTTTACGATATGCCTGTCTGTCTCTGTTTTTATATCCTCACCACAGGGACTGTTTAAGTTCTTTTGGAACTTCTGTGGTTCACTCAAAATTTTATGATTTTTTTTCCCTCTCCATCTGTGAAGAATCCAGATGCTCATTTTAGGAATATTAATTATTACAATTTATGAGAATGTGATGATGTGCAGACATTGCATTTTTATAATTTATTTTCAGTATTGTGTAATTGTAATTGAAAGGAAATTTTATTTACATGGTTAAATTTATTCTTAGGAATTTTATAATGTTAATGGGATTATTTTTTAGGCAGATTAATATTTACATATGGAATTCTACTTTTGTATGTTGATATTGTTTCCTGAAGCTTATTGAATTTTTCATACTATCTATAAAGATGTATCCTCCCATTTTTTTCAATTTTCATGCTTTTTATTTCTCTCTCTAGACTAGGTGCTGTAGTAGAGACTTCTAGTTGTATGTCAGATCAATGGTAAATGCAGGCATCTTGTATTGTTCTTTTAGTCTTTCCAACTTAGCATGACATAAAGTCTAGTATTATCACACATGACCTTTATTCTATTGAGGTATGTTCATACAAATATACAGGAGATTATGAGTGGGGTCATAGCTCCATTGGTAGAGTGTGGGAGACCCCAGGTTTGATCTCCAGCACCACATAAAAGCTTGTTCCATCACTTAAGGACCAAGAAAACAGAGGCACAGGGAACATCCTTACTACATGGTGAATTCAAGGCCTCTTTCAGCTAGTGAGTGTTTGTCTTCTCAAACATTATATTAGTGTACAGCTGAATTGGGAATTTTATATTACCATTCAATATAAAACAAAATATCATATTCTGTAAAGTGATTCTATGGACTTAACCTAAGTCAGAGAAACATACATTTTTATCTAATTATGACTATGCACAATATTTTTTAAAAATCATATGATGTTTTTGACAAAGAACAGATGGAAA
Source organism: Peromyscus nudipes (assembly GCA_902168325.1). Taxonomy (NCBI): domain Eukaryota; kingdom Metazoa; phylum Chordata; class Mammalia; order Rodentia; family Cricetidae; genus Peromyscus; species Peromyscus nudipes. The sequence goes on along the minus strand of CABHPH010160281.1, from coordinate 36,373 downwards.
CCTGAAAAATTCAATTTGAACTACTTAGTTCATCTGGAATCATTTACATTTGCTATACAAAAGTATTCTCACAGATAGTATTTTATCTAACTATTTTAATTATACTTTAAAAAAAAGGCTTGCATTAAGCAAGGACATATATAGTGAATGAAGAAAGGAAATTAGGACAAGGCCTAAGGAGAGAAAACAAACTTCTGCCTCAATAACAAATGCCCACCATGACATACACTCATTTCATTGATTTATCTTGTGCCAACTGAGAGCAGTTGTAGTAAACACACAATCTCTGCCCTTTCTTTCACTTTTCTTTGTTCCCTTGTCTTCTCATTTCCTTCCCCCTCTTTTCTTCTTCTCTCCTTTTCTTTCCAGGAAATTATAAAAAGAAAGAAAACATAAAATATGAATAAAAATATGACAATTGTAGCTCCTATGACTGGGTTATTTCAGGTATTGACTTCAATGAGTCCAAAGAGGTAAAGATATTCTAAAATACAAGGCACTGAATTTGTACTGAACATTTTACCGGTATTTGAGCAGTATAGAAATTAACTGGCTGGGAGTGAGGTTGGAATGAAGAAGACCAACCAATAAAAAAACATGTTTTTCTAGAAACTGAACATTCAATGCCAGATTACATACATGTATATAGAGAGAACTTGAGAATGGACGTAAGGATAGTGTGGTTGGGAACCTATAGAAAGGTGATTGTTAGGGTACAAGTGATCTGAACAGGGAAATGGGAAAGGGGGCTTCATAGGGCAGGCAAAGTACTTATACAATGAAGTTGGGAAGTAGCAGGATTCTATTGGGAAAACAAGGGCCCTTGGGGAAGTGGGAAGGAGTTAAATACAGAAGAACAAAGGTAATTGGTAAAATAAAAGGAATATCTGGGAAAGCCACCAGGATTCACACTATTAACTATTTACCAAAACAACAACAAAAACCCATAATACACATAACTCCATGCATGAATATACACAGATAGTTTTAATGAACCTTTGTCATCTGAGTAGGTGGTGCTTCCTTCAAGATAAGAGGAATCAATCAATAAACAAACACAACTGTATATTTGAAAGGAACTTAAAATACAATGATAGAGTATATACTTATCTCTGATGTTTCAGTTAATTACATTCTCTGAAAAAGATAACCAAAATAAAGTAAGAAACACTAAAATAATAAAAACAATTAAAAAATCTTAGTTCCAGGGTTTTGCTTCATTCCAACCTGCAACCAACTGTGTCTGTCTATGATTCATTTGTTTTCTTTATCATATCCATTGTTTGTTATACTCTTTAGATAAACCTCACTCTGCCTCTACTATTCCCTTAATACATATCTAAGATACTTGTATGGCTCCTCATTTCAAAAGTGTTTGGGTTAGGGTGGAATGTTCTGTAAATATCTATTAAGTTCGTTTGAGTCATAACATCTGTTAGATCCCTTATTTCTCTGTTAAGTTTTTGTCTGGCAGACCTGCCCATTGGTGAGAGTGGGATGTTGAAGTCACCCACGACTAGTGTGTGAAGTTTGATGTGTGATTTAAGCTTTAGTAATGTTTCTTTTACAATGTGGTGTATTTGGGGCATAAATATTCAGAATTGAGACTTCATCTTGGATCTTTCCTGTGATGAGTATGCAATGTCCTTCTTGATCTCTTTTGATTGATTTTAGTTTGAAGTCTGTTTTGTTTGATATTAGGATAGCTACACCAGCTTGTTTCTTAAGTCCATTTGATTGGAAAGTCTTTTCCCAGCCTTTTACTCTGACTCAGTGTTTGTCTTTGAAGTTGAGGTGTGTTTCTTGTATGCAGCAGAAGAATGGATGCTGTTTTCATGTCCATTCTGTTAGCCTGTGTCTTTTTATAGGTGAATTGAGTTCATTGATATTAACGGATATTAATGACCTATGATTGTTAGTTCCTGTTATCTTTTGGTGGTAGTGTGTAAGAATTTACCTTCTTTGGGAATTTCTACTGTGGGGTTATCTATTGCCTGTGTTTTTGTGGGTGCAGCTAACTTCCTTGGGTTGGATTTTTCCTTGTAGAGATTTCTGTGGGGCTGGATTTGTGGACAGGTATTATTTAAATCTGGTATTGTCTTGGGATATCTTGTGCACTCCATTAGTGGTGTTTGAAAGAACTAAAGAAACTTGACATCAAAATACCTAACAATCCAATTAAAAAATGGACTACAGAGCTAAACAGAGAATTCTCAACAGAAGGACCTCAAATGGCCAAAAGACATTTAAAGAATGTATCAACATCCTTAGTCATCAGGGAAATACAAATCAAAACAACTCTGAGATACCATCTTACACCTGTTAGAATGGCTAAGATAAAAAATACTGAAAACAGCTTATGTTGCAGATGATGTGGAGCAAGAGGAACACCCCTACCCTGTTGGTGGGAGTGTAAACTTGTACAGCCACTTTGGAAATCAGTATAGTGACTTCTCAGAAAAAAAAATATATATATATATATATTATATATATATCTTGGACATATACCCAAGGAATGCTCAATCATACCACATGGACACTTGTTCAACTATGTTCATAGCAGCATTATTTATAATAGCCAGAACCTGTAAACAACCTAGATGCCCTTCAACCAAAGAATGAATAAAGAAAGCATGGTACATATATACAATGGAGTGCTAATCAGCAGGAAAAAAACAATGGCATCATGAAATTTGCAGACAAATGGATGGAACTAGAAAATATCATCCTGAGTGAGGTGATCCAGACTCAGAAAGGCAAACATGGTATGTACTCACTCATAAGTGGATACTAGATATAAAGCAAAGGATAACCAGACTACAACTCACAGCTCCAGAAAAACTATCTAACAAGGAGGATCCTAAGAGAGATGCATGGATCACCCTAGCAAGGGGATATAGGTGAGATCTCCATGAGTAAACTGGGGGTGAGGGGGGAAATAGAGGGTAGGGGCTGGTGGAATGAGAATATAAGGAAATGGGAGGGTTGAGCTGGAACAGGGATGGAGTGGAAGAGCAATGAAAGAGATACCATGATAGAGGAAGACATCATGGGGATAAGGAGAAACAGGGTGCTAGAGAAGTCCCCAGGAATCCACAAGGATGACACCAGCTTAGACTACTAGCAATAGTGGGGAGGGTGCCTGAACTGGCTTACCTCAGTAATCAGATCAATGAATACCCTATGTCATCATAGAGCCTTCATCCAGTAACTGATGGAAGCAGATGCAGACAGAGATCCACAGCCAAGCACCAGGTGGAGGTCCAGGAGCCCAGTCAAAGAGAGAGAAGAGGGATTCTATGAGCAAGGGACATTGATATCATGATGGGGAAACCTACAGAGACAACCAAACCAAACTAGTGGAAACTCATGAACTTTAGACCAACAGCTGTGGAGCCTCCATGGGACTGGACTAGGTCCTCTGCATCAGCAATACCTCTGTGTAGCTTGATCTGCTCAAGGGGTTACCTGGCAGTAGGACCAGGAACCATCCCTGGTGCATGAGCTGGCTTTTTGGAGCCCACTACCTATGGTGGAACACCTTGCACAGCCTTGATGCAGGGGGAGGGGTTTGTACCTGACTCAACCAAATGTACCAAGGCTCTGCTCACTCCTCATGGGAGGCCTTACCTTGTCAGAGGAAGGAATTGGGAGTGGGTTGCAGGGAAAGCCTGGGGAGGGTGGAAGGAGGGAAGAGAGGAGGATCTGTGGTTGGTATGTAAAATGAACAAACAATTTATTAATAAAAAAAGAACAAAAGGGATAAAAGTGGAAGTTTAGTGAAGGTAAGTGGCATGGGGATTGTCAAGCTATGAAAATTCTAGGAAAAAACATGTCAAAGAGACCTGTGTAACTAACTTAATAATAGTAAGGAAATATTACAGCATGTTTTATAGTGAGGATTTCTGCATTAGTCTGTGTAGCAATTCAAAGCCAAACATTAGATGGGCATATGTAGAACACAGTATTTTTTTACTGCTTCCTTTCACCAAATCTTCACAATGTTGACACTTTTTCACTAAAGTAAGATGAAAACAAGTGAAATTAGAGTCAAGCGTATCAGTTACTATTTTATTAAAATTCTAGAGCATCTCAATCTAAATTGCGAAGTTCTCTGATACTGTGCTCTCTACAGTTTCAAGGCAGTTTATTCATAGAACACTAGGGAAAATGAAATGAATGTGATCACTATGTTACCTAATTAGAAGAATATACATACAGTTTTCCTTTATGAATAAGACTGGTCAACCTACATAAATTCAAGCTGCATTCTTTTTTTTCCAGTAATTTTGTGTATCCTTAATATAAGCATGATTCTGCTTAACTGGGCAAATTTCAAGGTATTTTAAAAAGCATTAAGCAATATTCCTCAGTACTCTGCAGTAAACAAGCAGACCGTGAGTGCTACCTTCTGTGGTCTAACACTAGATTTGCCAACAGGACACAGAGTGCTGCCCATAACTGCCACCAAGAGATACGTGGCCTTCCCTCTTCTGCACAACATTTATTCTAGAAGGAAAACGCTACACAAGAGCATTCACATTTGCATAAGAGATCCTCTCTAATTTGATCAAAACAGTGGAAAACTCAGACTGAATTTAGTTATTATTTACCATTATAGGTTCCTTTGCTTCAATGATCCTTCCTAAAATAGGCCCAGACAAATGGACACCATTGCTCTAGATGAAAGTCAGATGCAAAATTGAGCTATGGTACATAGTAAACACATGCAGAAATGCTAGTGAACTCAGATATGATAGATGCAATTTTTCATGTTCTATCTCTTTGACAGATGATCTTACTAATGAAATTTGAAAAAGTAATATTGCAATGATGACCATGAAACTGAAGGTGACTGGCTCTTTATGATTAGCAATTTAAATATGTAGTCATTTCAAAACATGTGTTTCATTTTCTTTGTAGTAGATATGCAATTATGTTGGATTGCTAGTCTTGAATCAGGCTGAGATGATGATAAAGTAGAAAGATTAAAGCTAAAGTTTACCTCTGTGCTGGTGTAATTGGAAGCTATTTGCAATTGTAGGGTAGATAAAAGCTTCTCTTGTCCTGTCCTTAAATATAATATCAACTAAGATCTGCAAATCATTTATTAAAACTATTAATTTTAGCAAGTCTTATTGAATATCATGCCTTCACTTTGTTGTAATATTTTTATTTGGTAATAGTATAGTATAATATACATGCATCCACTGTAACGTTTTAAGAGTTTGATTTTTAAATTATTTCAAAACAAATAGGGCTTAAATATTATACCTACTTTCTTATTGATATTTGTGTTAATCAATAATTTCACCTCATTCCTATTAACCATGTTATTTTCCATATCCTACTATACAGTAGATGCTACTACATGTAGCTGTATGATCCAAGCCAGATCATCTGGCATTACCTCTAGATATATTGTAAAGCCATCTGTTTAACCTAATGTTCAACCAATACCTTTGACAAGATATATATAGCCTTTGTCCTAATAAGTTAATTGTCACAGATAGTTCCCTATATTGATAGTAAACTAGGATATAATATTAGAAGAAAAAGTTAGCCTATTGACTAGATGTATACTTGACAATGGAGGAGGATTGGGATAGTTTTATGAATAGAGTTTGGAGGAATTAGCAGGACCAAGCTAGAGAACGTTCTGGTGCTCAGATGTGGCCCAGGAGGGTCCCATACTAGCCTTGATAAAGGTTTTGCACTGGACAATCCGAAGTATGACTGAAATATATCTCACAAGTCTAGAAGACCACACAAGCATACAGTCATCAAAGGTTCAGGGACATAGAACTAGAAAATGGTTGCAAACACACTCCTGGGAAGAGTCCTTTCATGGAGCATCCCTGGGATGCTGACAGTAGCAAAATCA
>CABHPH010160281.1:2399-30089 GCA_902168325.1 Peromyscus nudipes | reverse complement strand
CCAGCATTCATCAACTAAGATGTTCCAAAGTTGCTGCACTTCAAATAAGTTCAGATAAAATGTGATCAGATGTTGGAATCATTTATGTGATGCTAGTCTTTCAACCAAGTACAATGTTAGAATCATTATGTCAAGTTACCTTCCACCAGAATTTGAAAGGGATCTTTGGGTACCAGGTAGAGTGATATCATGTACAATAGTAAAAATTTTAAAATAGATAAAGAAATGTTAAAGTATTCTCAAACTTCCACAACTTTCCCTAAGTTGGTATAAAGTAACATGAAATCAGCTATTAATTAGTTCTATTTTATTTTTACTACACATATGTCATTTTGCAAATTAAATGTTTAACTTGAGGGCAGTAAAAGATCTATACATATTGCATAGCTTCTGCCTTTGAAAGATAATTTCATCAAATTCAAACTCTATTAGTTGTCAGTAAAAGTGATAAGCTCTCTCATTTGTAGTTGGCAAGCCTATGCTCATAGAAACACTACTTCATTAGTGTTCAGCAATCCTCTGCATTTGTTTTATTTCCAGCAGAGTTAGGCTTTTAGAAGGTTGCAGTGGTGCAGGCATTTACAGTAAACTCAATGTCAGCTCGACTACTGCATCAAGATTGTCACTTAGGTTCAGCTGATGGAGCTGGAGAGGGAGTGAAGGTGACACCGGTTACACACTCGTGAGTTGTGTAATGACTGGCAGCATTACTTATAAACTGTTACTCCTTTATTGGGAGCAAAGTTTTCATACAACTTTTGGACATAATTTAAGATTTCTGTCTTCCTTCCAAGTCAGCAAATCTACTTGCATATGGAAAAGCTGAAGATGATGTTCTTAGAACAGGACACCTTGGTCATGTGTATTGCTTCTTGTCATCCATTCTTCAATATTTAAATAGATCATAGAGTTGAAAAGAGCAAATAAACAGAATTTTAATTTAAAACTACTCATTGACAACGTCGGTTTTAGAAGTGTGATCTGTGTTGATCTTTTGCTACTAAGAATTTGCTTATCCTCCAAGGCACTGATTTGGTTAATTAATTCAGTATGGGACTGCAGTGACCTCTAATCAAATTTAAACTCTTTCTCTTGGCAGCAAAATAATGAGATTATTCAAATAATTTTCATAGCAATGAAAACAGAAAACCAATTAGAAGCTAATAATGAAGTATACCAATAAAAGTACAAATTGGGAAAAAGGTAAATTCTTGTTTAACAAAATTAAGGTTAAATATCCAATTATTATAAATAAAGAAATGTACAAATATGCAGATGTAATGAACATAAATAGATAAAGCATTTCTGCAAAAGTCATTAGGCAATCATAAACATCCTAATTCCGTTCCTGAGTGATTTCTCTCAGAATCAATTTAGTCTGCTTCTTGATACATTTGAGGAGTTTTAATTTTGTTTTGCTTGCAGTCAACATGAGTCACATTTAAACAAAATACGTATAGCATAGTTATGCTGTACACGCCTGTATCCTTTCAGATTTAAAAACACATGTGCAAAATGAATTAATTTCCTAACTGTGTCTTGACTTCTTTATCTACAAATATAGCATTGCTTATTTTTTACTGATATTTTGAAAAATAACTTACTATTATAAGCATTTATGGGAGCATTTAATTCCTTATCACATTATATAAAATAATACTGCATTGAGAAATGCAAACATGCCAGGATGCCCATGAGTTAGGATTATGTAAAATAAAAAATAAATTCAAAATAATTAGAATAATAATGAAAAACAGAATAGATCTCAACATTTTTTTTAAAAATTTGCTCCTGTTAACATATATCTGTATCTTTATCTATCTGTATATACATATTTCTTTTTTCCGTATTTCTTTTTTTTTTTTTTTCAGAGCTGAGGACTGAACCCAAGGCCTTGCGCTTGCTAGGCAAGAGCTCTACCACTGAGCTAAATCCCCAACCCCTCATATTTCTTAAGTTAATAACACAGATTCTGTTTTTTAGTTCAGTTTATTCACTCACTTCATTTGTAGAAACATACTAAAGATGTGGAGGAAAATACTGAAGTTTTCTTTCTTTATTGTTCTGTTTTTTTTTCTTCCAAGCAAGCAACAGGGTTTTTCTGTGTCGCCCTGGCTGTCCAGAAACTCCCCCACCTGCCTCTGCCTCCAGAGTGCTAGACTAATGTGTCACCACCGCTCAGACAGCTAAAGTTTGTTTCTAATTGGTCGCTAGGCATTTGTTAATGAGCAATGGAGCACTCTAATGTTTGGCATAGTTTAATGCTGCAATTACAGACTGGTTATGCTGTGGCTTGTGTTTTATATTTTCACTAACGAGCATTTATTCCTTATAGGTTAAAATAAAACAATATTTTTTTTATTTTTTATTTTTTTTGTTTTTCTTTTTTTTTTTGGTTTTTCGAGACAGGGTTTCTCTGTGTGGCTTTGCACCTCTCCTGGAACTCACTTGGTAGCCCAGGCTGGCCTTGAACTCACAGAGATCCGCCTGGCTCTGCCTCCCAAGTGCTGGGATTAAAGGCGTGCACCACACCGCCTGGCCAATATTTTTGATACAGCCACTCTTATGTTGGAAATCCACCCTTATGTTAAAAATATTCTGATCTGTTCCCTAGTTTTGTTGAAAGATAAGTTGAAAATTGTTTTTCTGTGTTACTAATGTATTATTATTATTAATTATACTGAAAATGTCCTGTGTCGATCTGGACTATACTGAGAGTCCTGAGAGAGCCATAGCAATGCTCAGATTTATTCATTAGGAAGATCTTGAATGTCTAGGCTTCACTGATCTTCAAATTTCAGTGTCCTGAGGAGGTTGGATCACAGGCGCACTCGTGCACTCCACTGACATTAATGTTTGGCTTTAGCATTTATGAATATTAAGCAATCCAGGCACACACACACACAAGCACACACACACACTTCTCTTAATACTGATAATCTGGAGAATCCTAATTAATTTAGACTTCAAATAAATCTTACCTTAAAAATAAATGTATATTCTTTCCTATTGATGAAGTGAAATGATCTTTCCACTCCTTGCTACTCTTATAGTCAAACTCTAAATTAAAGAACTTAAATGTTTTAAGTTTCAATACCCTGGATAATTTAATCTTTATTGCAAAGATAGGAAGTAAGTAGTTTCATACCCAATATAAACATATGAACAGTTCTAGCTGTGTTAGAAAGAGGTAGAGTAATTCATGTCAAGAATGACTAATTTTCTAGATTAAATTTAAAAAATGTTAAATAAATAGACTAAAAATAGAAAGAACATCTCTATAATTTTCTCAAGATTCAGCAGTCATTGACATATCTTTAATTATAAGTACATACATTCATTTTGGTAATGGAATATTTTCTTAAGTAACAACTATTAATTACCAGTCTCTGACTCTGTTATTGATAAACTGACACTAAATTATACACAATCCATTTTCTTAACAATGTCTTTATTTATGTAATTTTCCAAAGAAACATGCATTGTGTTCAGTTTTATTGGAGAACAATTTGAGTTTCAAAGTTATAAGAAGTAGATTTCTTCCACAAGAGAAATAAATGGTACAATTCACAGTTTCTGTTGTTAGAAGGAGGATGAGAACTTGTATATATCTATGAAAGATAAGTATCAGAAGGTGATTTCCTCATGTCAATAAGATACATTTTAAGTCTAATAGAAGGAAAGAATGGTTATCTATTGAGTGTTAGAGCAAAGTTTGTAAGGTCAGAACTTTAAAATGATAGGAAACTTTGGAAATAGCTATTGTGAAAAAATAAAAAAATATTGCTGATGGAGGAAATGGAAAATTGTCCTACAATATTGAGGGCAGACATGAGGTTGAAGAGCTGAATATTATGGTGGTGACAATCTGAAGATTGTGTGATTTACTGTGTCAGCACCTGTAGCCTTGCACTGGGAGAGAGAACATGCCCCTGGAGTATCCCAAGATGAGTTTTTCCACAAAAGCTTGAAAAACAGACACTAGGGAAAGTGGCCTGAGGTTTTGATGCTGCTGCTGTAGTGATGAACAAAACAGTCATAGCCAGAAAGACCAGAAACAAACGAAGGTGGAAAAAGATGGAACATGGAACAGATACATGCAAATGAAGCACATGAATCTTCAAGAAGCAAGACAGCTTAAATGTGGATGGAAAAGAAGAGACACAGAGGCAACACAGGACTCTAAATGCATATGAGACTCCATCTTTCAGCTTTTGGTTACTTTTAAAGAGAAGGAATATGAAACAAGACAAGGCATGGAGGAAGAAGCAGGAGGAAGAGGATGGGGAGGAAGTTTTGAAGTTGAAGATTTTCAGCTGTCCAGTTAAAAGGAGTAGCAGACAGTACACCAAGTAAGATATCTGGTTAAGGCAACTGGAAATGAGATGCAAAGATATGATACTGAAGACATATGCAGACCATATAAAAATTAGCTGTGAGAATGGACATGGGCAACTCAGCCAATACAGCATGTATGTGGAGATCAGAGGACAACTTTCAAAGGTTTGTTCTCTCCTTCTGCTGTGAGGGTAGCAGTGACTGAACTTAGCTTGCCAGGCTTGTTGGCAAGTACTTTAACCTGTGGAGCCAACATTTGGGCACAAAATTTCAAATCTCATTTAAAGTCAATAAAAATACATCAGGGAAATGAAAAGGAAAGAAATCATCAAAAATAAATTTTGTTTGAAAATGGGATAACGAAACCAATGTTGGACATGAAGCCTATCTAGTACTCCAACTTGCAATGTTTGGTTACAATGTGTAAGGGACAAAAGTGGAGCAAACACAATAGGAAGAGAAATTGGCAATTGGCATTCTGACAAAATTAAGGGAATGGAGAAGCAAGAAGTCAGGAATCAGGATTTATTTACCAAAGGACAATATACAGTGCATGAATTTATAAAGAGATGGTGAGAGATTGGTCAAGGAAATAGAAGTGTAGGATTCTAATGGAGGAAGTAATTTTTCACTTCAGGTAGGGCAGATGGATTCAAATTAAGGTTTTCTTAGAAATGGCAGGGGTGCTCTGGATGGTAGGCAATCCTCACTGTAATTCACACACTCTTACTAGAAGGATGCCAGCCTGTTCTGATTGCAAACTCCTGTGGTTTGAATGCATTGTGCTTCAGGTGTGTTTTAGAAAACTGGAAAAACTCAGGGTCACTTCTGCTCGCATTTATGTTCATAGGAAGCTAAAGCAATGTGTGAGAAATGCTTAAGTCTGCACTGTAGGGAGGAGCAAGTTACACTGTCCACAGGAGAAGGGAGTGGTCCTAAAATTGAAAGACAAAGGGCAATGTAACTTAAGCTCAGCCATACAGAACTCAGAAACAAAGAGCTGTGCAATCCACAGATGTAAAAGGACATTATTTGCACATAGTAGGACTGATTAAATTAGTAAACATAGCATTTCCCAGATTCTTTTCTGTGTGTGAAGGCTTCTAGTTTCAGGAAAGGTCCCTCTGAATGGGGTTCAATTTTGTTTCTTCATATGCATGCTGGTTACCATGATCTGTAGGGTTTTTTTTTTATAAGTTTATTTTTTTATTGCTCTGGGATAAATATTCCAAAACACAAAAGTTCACTCTTATAATAAATTCATCATTAATTTATTTTTATTTTCCAGAATATTTATATTATTTTATATTTCTTCTTTTCAAATATGGTACTTTTTTGACATACCATGTATGTGGGGGTTTATCTTTGTAACTGATACTGAAGTCACATTATATATGTGTTAGTAATTCACTAATTAAATAATGCCCATAAATTTTGTATGGTATACATTATCCAAAACAAATTAGACAAAAAAAATTCTCAAGAAAAATATTCATCTAAACATTTTTAATCATATATTTGTTTTCTAAGTGAGCATTTCAAGTCTCTGTTAATATACTGTTCTTTATTGTGTTATCTTATGAATATTTACTGCCATTTTTGCTACGTAGAAAATCTTAGGAAAAAAACATGAGCATGTACTAATAAAAATATTTTTTTTTGGTATTTCAAGACAGGGTTTATCTGTGTAGCTTTGCACCTTTTCTGGAACTCACTCTGTAGCCAAGGCTGGCCTTGCACCAATAGAGATCCACCTGGCTCTGCCTCCTGAGTGCTGGGATTAAAGGTGTGCGCCACTACTGCCAGGCTGAAATCAAGTTCATTTAAAAAAGAATAACTAAAAATTTCAATGTTTTCTTTTAATTTCATTTTATTTATAGCTTTTTCATTTTTTAAATTAAAATAGATTTTATAAAGAGTTGAAAGTAATAGCTAGTGTAGTGTAGGTTCAGAATTCTCACTTGTTGAACCACTAAGGAGCTCCTAAGAAGCCTTACATTGCAGTTTTCAGCCTGCATGCTAATAAGGCTTCATCCTTCTCTCTTAACTCTATAAAGACCTACACTAAACCATATTTCAGGCCATGATCATTATACTATAGAATTTAACGACTGTGAATTTCCTTTCATCTATAATTACTACACTCTACCACAAAGTTAAATTGTGTGGCTATAGAGAATTTTTAAGCAATCTGTTTATTAATACAGCTCTTATTTCCTGACCATATGATAATAAGGTGCTGTGTCATGACCAATCAACCCTTCTTGTCCATAACCCTAATAACCCTTACATACCTTACTTCTGGAACAATAAAATGAGCTGTCTCTCTGAAGCTGACTTCCAGAAATTCTTTTCCTTATGCTCACGGCTATCCAACTCCCTTTGCCCTAGTGGGCTGGTGGCCAATGACCCCCAAAGAAAAGGAGACCCACAAAACCCATACCCAACACTGCTTTGGTAACCAAGAACCACAGACTATCTTGTCCATGAACATAGGATAAAACCAAATACTACTGTTCTACTAAAAGAGCATAGCAATAAAATGACTCCAAAAGACATTCTGTTATTCTTATAAACCAGTGCCTTGCTCAGCCACCTTCAGAGAAGCTTCCACCTCCAGCAGATGGGAACAAATACAGAGACCCACAGCCAAACAACATGAAAAGAGTGAGAGACCTTGGAAAACTCAGCTCCAAACTGATGTCTTCATCAAATCTCTTGCCTCTGGGATCAGGGAACCCTGAAGGGGGAGGAGGAGGGGGAGGAGGAGGAGGAGGAGGAGGAGGAGGAGGAGGAAGAAGAAGAAGAAGAAGAAGAAGAAGAAGAAGAAGAAGAAGAAGAGACAGAAAGAGTGTGAAAGTCAGAGGAGATGGAGGACACCAAGAAAACAAAACTCTCTATGTAGTTGTAACTTTGTAGCTAAAAAAGAAACACACTATCCAAGTAAAGAGAAAAGCCGAAGAGGTCAGAGCTAAGAGCCTTAACTGCTTTCAGTTCGCTAGTCACTCCCTGAAGCAACGACTCTCTGCTCAAAAGGGGGTTTGTCCTTTTATAGAATTCTGTTCTGCCTTCTCATTGGTTGTAAGCCCAACTGCCTAACTGCCGCATCACTACTTGTTTGCCAGACTCTGGCTATGGCTTGTTAATAGCTCTGACCCCTAGGCAACTTTATTTATTAAAATATAACATTTTAATACAAAAGAAAATATCACCACAGTTTTCTAGTGAGAGAGAGAGAAGGGGTGGATCCGAATAGGAGAGGAGGTGATGAAAAACTGGGAGGAGCAGACTGAGGGGAAACAATAATCAGCCTGTATTATAGGAGAAAAATAATTTTCAGGAATATTTTAATAAAAAAGGAGAAATTCATGCAAAACATGTTAAACTTATATATCCCAGCTCCCCAGTTCCTTTTATCACCCTTGGCATCCTCCAATACCTTCTTCTTCAAGTTGAGATATTTTTTTCTGTTCTGATTTCTTCTTTACCCATCTGGTCCAGTTTGTGTTGCCAAACTGGTCCTGGGTGTGTGGTCAAAGGTCACACCATTAAAGAAAACTGACTCTTCTGATCCCAGGACTATTGAAAGCTGATAACCCCTCAGCTAGTGGTGGAATCCCATGCCCAGCTTTCTTCTTCTATGTAGGATTTTCTGGTTGGGGCTGGCAGCATTCTTGTGCATGCTGTCACAATTTATGAGTTCTTATGTGCATCTGTCCTCTCATTTCTGGAAAATACAAGTGTTCCCTATTTAAAAGTTGACTGTTGACTTAATACACCAAACAGAAGGATGAACTTTCCTATCATGGCCCCTGTGCTTAAAATACACTTGCACATATGATCGCTTTGATAATTCAGAAATATGTTTTATATATAAAAGCAAAGACATGCTGCACTAAATCTTGAGAATTGACATAATTGACCCATATAATATAAATCTACAGTAGATGAGGAAATACAGAATTGCACATGATAGTAGAGCAGTGATCTTTTCCTCTTTAGATTCCTAAGTCAGACATTGCCCACATTTTAATGGAACATTTACTTGTGTCTTCCAGTTTTGAGGAGGTCATGCTTATATAACTCAAAAGACAGTGTGAAATCTGACTCTGCCTTATCTGTATCAGAAGCTCTGTGGCCAATTCTGGTATAAATTGAAATGAATGGTTATTGCAAAGCATGAAGAAAATACCTCACTTTAAACTAGAAATTAATCCTTACAATGGAAAATCGTTTTATGAGATCCCAGGGTGTTTGTTTTGCTCTTTGTTGAGCTTTTCTGGAAAGCAATGCTTTTTTGTTGTTGCTGTCTTTGTCTTTACTTACTTATTACTGGATCCCAATGCTTACATCGATTAATAGTTATTTGAAGAACTATTTTGAAGGATCTATTCATTTAGTATCCATATATTATAGTCACCTTTCATCTGTGTTTTCAAATCTCTGGTCTATAATGACAGATTACAATAAAATAAAACATTTTAGTAAATATCATAATATAAAATAAAAGTTCATTATAGATACACATGTAGGTATATATGTAGTACCTACGTACATATCTCTATGTATGCATACATATAGATATACATACATACATACATACATACATAATAGGATCAGTCAAGTTAATCATTTAATAGCTTTAGAGCACATTTCCTGTGATTTTTTTTACATCATTAATATTAAATTTTCTTTATCTTGGTCAAGTAGTAAATGAATGGAAAAATAACAGGACAATATATTTGTTTTATATCAAGTAAGATTATAAATTTAATGAATGGTAGGAACATCACCCATTTCTCTGAATAAATGATTAGTTTTAGAGATCAACATTTGTACGTACATTTTCTCCTTTTTACACAGCAAGTTACTTTTAGTGAGATTTGAAATATGAAATTCATTTTGAAGCTTTTCAAAAATTGTGATTGAAAATAAATTTAGTGATCTATATTAAATCAACTACAAAAATTCCTACACTAACACAATAAATGAATTTGTTAAAAACATTGTTCATGAGAGTGAGCAGATGGCTTAAATTTTAAAGTGTTAATTATATTAGTATGAGGACCTGAATTTTGTGCCTAGTTGTAGATACCCAGTTTCAGGGAGAAAGGTGGGATCATTGTCACTTGCTTCTAATATAAAAAGCAGGGAGAGATGGAGGATCCCTAGAGAGTGCAAGCCTGCTGGTCTAGATGACATGGTTAGTTGCAGCTCCAGAGAGAGAGAGTTCTTCCCAAACAACATGCCTGAGACCTATTGAGGAATTAGTCTGACTTCAGCCTCTGGACTGTACTTGTACATGCCACGAGTGTCAAATTCTAACAATCTGTGAATTGTTAAACTGTATTTACTTATTTTTTTGATCGGCAGGATTTGATGTCCTTAAAATATTAAGCAAATAAACACATCATTGAGTAAACACAATTCTTATATTTGAGTTTTAAAGAAAATACAAACTTCAGTATACATATTAAGGTACAGAATAGCAATAATCTACTAAGCAAAAAAAAGATATTCTGAAAATAATATGAATAAAAGCATTATTTGTTCTTGCCTTGGTTATATTTTCTCTAAACATTGCAAAATAAAACTTTAAATATATCCTTCAGTGGGTGACAAATAACACCTGCCAAATTTTAGTGACACCGTCTCCCTTCAGTGAGCAAGTTTCATTAATTTACTTTAAATTTGGCAGAATGTTTTCTGTTGGGAATATGATGGCAGACAGTTCATTCTGAGTCCATCTGCTACACATAAGTGGTTGTCAAATCTAACTTTATGTAAATCCATTCATTTGCTTTTGTAAGATTTTGTGGCAAATAAAAATCAACTATTCTTATACATATACACACCATCCCAAATAAAAATTAATTATAGTCATAAAATACTAATGCACAGGAGGGCTTAAAAGATTTATGCCCAGTAGCAAACCTGTGTTTGCTTTCATGAAAGAGACATAAATTCAGTTAACAGCAATAAATTTTAGAGTCATGTAGACATTCATCTGTTATAGTTCAAACTCTACATGGCTCTGTCCTAAACATACATTTCAAACTAGAATAGTATGTTTTTACCACAAACATGCACAGTCTTTATTTGCTTTATTTTTTTTGGCAAATAATCCATTTTGTATTATAGAAACTCAGCAATTGTTTTTTTAAAATTTTATTTGGAATAATCTGTAGCTTTATTATCTAAAGTCTTTAGTGTTTTGACATTATTCAATATAAAACTAGGTAAAATCAGTGGCATTATATTTACAAATCTTCACTTAAATCTTTCATTTCTACATTTTTATTGAACATCTTTTCACGTACTCTACTCTTATCCTGGCTTCCCCTCCCCAAAAGTCCTCCCAGTTATCCCCGCCTCCTATTCCTGAACTCCATACCCTTTGTTTCTCTCTCTATTTAGAAGATAAACAAGCAAACAAAACATACAATAAATACCAGAAATTTTTAGAAAATGAATGAAAAAACACAAGAAACACAGAGACACTGAGTCTTGTAATAAGAAGAATAATTTATGTAGTAACAATACCACAGTGAAAGATCAAATATGCATATTATGAAAGATACCAAAGAGGATTGCATGGCTCAATTGTTCATTGTCTGCTGCACATTATGAAGACCTGAGTTTAGGCCCTAACACCCATGTGAAAAACTGTATAGATACACTGGACCTCGGACCAATGAGCAGCCAGACAAGCTAATCACTTAAGACTGAATCCAGTGAGAGCAATTGAAAAATAAACCTACTGTCTACCGCTGGACTAAATCAGCATGCTTACTTACAGGCATGTACATCAACACATACAAATACACAAGCACATACACTACACTACACACACACACACACACACACACACACACACACACACACACACACACAAACACAAACATATTCACACATGCACACACATACATACACATACAATACATGCAGGTACTTCTATTCTTTATTAATAAACTGAAAATGTTTAGTATTTGTAAACATGACATTTTGCACATCAGTGCCCCCAAACCTCTTTTGCATTCATTCAGCTCCCATTTTAAATTGTGCCCTCACAGATTCTCATGGCACTGTTTGAAATGATGCTTCTTGATATAGGAAATGGAATAACAGGCCATGCTGAGAACCCACCCACTGCTCTTTGTTTCCACTAAGGAAATATTCACTGAGGTACAGTGTTATAGCCTTGCCTCTTTCTTTCTTGGACTCCTCTGCTTGGTTAAAAAAGGAACTGTAAGTTCATTGTATTTAGTATTGAAAAGCATTTCTAAACTCTATTTTGGCTATAACAAATAACTACGTATTTTATGAGTTACAGTAGTATAATTTCTCACAGTTTGAGAAGGGAAAAAAAACTGGTATGTCTTCTCATGACTGCATGTCAAATGAAATTTCTAGGGGGAAAACTATTTCCTTTCTTTTTCTAGCCAGTGATGTCCAACTTTCTCTCTGCCAAGGCAATAGCTTCCCACCATGTCCATCACCACTACACTGTCTGCCTCTGTTTAATCAGATCCTTGCAAATGCTTTAGGCTCTATTGTTCTACCATTCTGCTACAGTAACATAGCAATATAATGACTCCTAATGACATTCTGCTACACTCATAGATCAGGGCCTTGCTCGACCATAAATAAAGAAGATTTCCCCTGCAGTAGATGGGAACAAATACAGAGACCACAAACAGGCAATGTGCAGAGAGTGAGGAATCTTAGAATACTCAGTCCTATATGATATGTTCCCATCAAATCCCTCCCCTCAGGGGTCAGGGAACTCTGCAGAAGAGGAGACAGGAAGATCATAAGACCCAGAGAGGATGAAGGACACCAAAGAAACATAGCCTTCTAATCAGAGCAGGACTGTCCCATGTATGAACTCATAAAGATTATGGCAGCATGTTCAGGGCCTGACCCAGTCAGTGCCAGATGCAGTCCCAGCATTGAGAGAAATAGACACAAGCACTGACCCCTAACCTAGAAGCTACCTTGTGGGGGTATTGTGTTCCCCAAAATATTGTGTATGCTAATAAACTTATCTGGGGTCAGAGAACAGGACAGCCACAATATGAAACAGAGGTTAGGCAGTGGTAGCATACGCCTTTAATCCTAGCATTCGAGAGGCAGAAATTCATGTGTTCAAGGATACACCCAAGCATGGTGACCCACGCCTTTAATCCCAGAAAGCACGCCTTTAATCCCAGGGAGTGGTGGTAGAAAGCAGAAAGGTATATAAGGCGTGAGGACCAGAAACTAGAGGCATTTGCCCTGGGTAGGCATTTGGCCTGGAGAAGCGGCCTGGAGAAGCATGTGGCTGGTTAAGCTTTCAGGCTTCTAGCAGCAGTTCAGCTGAGACCCATTCTGGATGAGGGCTCGGGGCATCCAGTCTGAGGAAACAAGACCAGCTGAGGATTCAGCGAGGTGAGATAGCTGTGGCTTATTCTGTCTCTCTGACCTTCCAGTGTTCACCCCAATACCTGGCCTCAGGTTTGATTTAATTAATAAGACTTGTTAAGATTCCTGCTACACTACCTCCAACTGATAGCCACTCACAAATGAAAAATTAGTTTTCTTCAACAGAGTCTCACTGTAGATACAAACCACTCTTAAGGACAGGCCCCATGTTCAACAACAGACGCCCAACACAAAACAATCTCAATAGCATTTTTGAGATTCTTTGTCTCCTGCTTGTCTTCCCATGGATAGTGGTTGTGTACACAGGTCTAATACTGCCAGAACTTCAGTGCTGATCCCAATAGAGCTCAGCATGCCTTTAGACTTAACAGTTTCATCCACAATACTTTTATTTCCCCAACTGCAGAGAGTTATATGTCCTCCCCCACCCACAAAAAAAGAAAGAGCATCTGTTGATGACACAAGAACACGTATTGCAGTTAATAGCCAAGGGAGTCCCCATCTTGAAAATGATGGACTCTCTCCCTCTGGAACAGAAAGATTCAAATAAAAACTTACTTTTATAATAGACTTTGATTATGATATCTTAACAGAGCAATATAAATTTAACTAAAACTTTTTTGATAACCCACTAAGAATAATTAGTGATACCCATGTGCACATGCATGAGAGGACACCCACTGGAGAATGGAAAATTGACCAGTAGCCACACTAAGATCAATTCTCCTTCCATCAGCACCTAGCAGTTACCAATGGTTCCTTTTGGTCAATGTGGGGACAGAAAACCATCTCCTCATCTGTGCAGAAGTCTTGGATAGCTTGATCTTTTGTAGGTTTTGTGTGGATAATCATAGCTAATATGAGCTCTTGGGTGAAAAAGACAGGTTTTGGCTAGGAGACAGGATTTCACAACACATTTCCACATCCCTTAGCTCTTGCCTTCTTTCCACATCCATGTCTATAAAGAAACCTAAGCTTTGCAATGGTGAGTTTGATAAAGATTGTTGAGTACTCAGTTTTATATTTATAGCACTTTGATCATCTCTCATTAACTACCAACATTGCAAAAGAAATGTCCTCTGATAAAGACTGAAAATAGAGCAGGTGTGTGGGTATAAACATCAATAATTAGGAGGAAAATTGACAACAATAACCATTTAGCAAAATAATAATAGCAGGTTCTACCCTAGGGCCTATTATCTTTTGAAGCCACGGCTTTTGAACAGGACCACAATACCAAGCATAAAATCCTCTTCTACGTGGCAGGCCTCAGTCCAATCAAAAAGTAGTTGTTATCCATAGCAGTCACACCACTATTGCAAAAACCTAACCAAAGAAACAAAAGATTTCTACAATGAAACTGTTAAAAAAAAAAAAGACTGAAGAAATTTAGGAAGCTACTAGAAGACAGAAAGACATTTTATGCTCATGGATTTGAAAGAATCAGTTTGTGAAAATGACCCTAGTTGAAGAATCTACAGATTCAATGCAATCCAATCAAAATTCCAAGGCCATTTTTCACTGAAGAGAAAACAATCCAAAATTTATATGGAAGCACAAATGTTCAAGGAGAAGCAAAACAATATTAAACAAAAGGAACACTGGGAAATGCCAGCATACCTACTTTCAAATCATACCTATGAGCTATAATAATAATAAAAACAGCATGAGATTGCCACAAAATAAATATATAGCTCAATGGAATAAATAGGCTGAAATAAAAGTCCATGGAACTACAGTTATATGAATATTAACAAAGATGCCACAAAGACACATTTGATAAGAGACACTATCTTACATAAATGGTGCTGGGAAAACTGGATTTCAACATGCAGGGAAAAATGAACCTAGACCTTTATCTAGGTTCACTTATTTTCAGTCTGCACAAAATTCAGCTCCAAATGTATTAAGGATCTCTACATAAGACATCTAGCCTGAAACTGCTAGAGGAACATTTGGAGTGTCTCAAGAATACACAGGGTATCTGGGAGGAGGGAAACATGAGTTCTTTTAAATTGACATAATAAAAAAATATTTCATCCATATTAAGATAAGCCTTGTCTAGAAAACAAAGACAAGAGTTAGGTTTTCTTACATAGCATTGGAATTATCTGGACACATATCCATGATCCTTTGAAAGAAAAAAACACTTGGTATTCTCAAAATCATATTTTGTAATAACTTCATTAGCATGTCTTCAGCTATTTTTTCTTTTACACTAAAATGGATGAGTAAAAGTGAAAAGAACTGTATGGAGTTGACAGTTTGTGCTTTCTTCTGAAAACTCTTTTTATTGAAAATAGAGTAGTTTTTTTTTTTCAGACAATATTTTCAATTCTGATTATGGCTTCCTCTCCTCCAACTTCTCCCAGATCCTTGACATTTTCCCACCCACCCAAATCCCCACCTTTTCTTTCTATCTCTCATTAGAATGCAAATAGGCATATAAAAATTAAGATAAAATAAAAACAAATATATCAGAACAAGACAAAACAAGCAAATAAGAAAAGGAGCTAAAGATAAAGCACAATAGACACATTTAAATTCAGAGACACATATATCTTGCACATAGAGAAGTCCAAAATATAAGAACACCAAAACAGAACCATAATACATATGCAAATGACCTGGGATGTTAAAAAGAAAAAAAAGAAATCCCTGAAAAAGCAGTATGAGACAAAGACCCCCAAAATTGCCATTGAGTTTGTCTCGTGTTGGCCTTCTACTGCTGGGCATGGGTCCTGTTCTGAAGAACAATTTGTATACCCAGTGAGATTTCATTGGAGAATACTAATTTCTTCCTTATGAGTAGTTTCAACTAGAGATAGCTTCTGGATTATAGATAAAGACTTTCTTTCCACTTCCCTCTTAGGACTGGGACCCCATCTGTCCCAGTCCTGTTCAGACCCTTTGCACGCTGCCACCATCTCTATGAGTTAACATATGCTATGGCCCAGATGTGTTTAGGCCTTGTTTCCTTGGTGTCCTCCTTTCTGTCTCTTACAATCTTTCTACATCTTCTTCTGCAGAGTTCCATGAGCTCTGACAGGAGGAATTTGATGGAGACATGTTATGTAGGACTGAGTGTTCCATGGCCTCTCATTCTCTGTACATCGTCCAGTTGTGGGTCTCTGTGTTTGCTCCCATATGCTGCAGGAGGAAGCTTGTCCGCTGATGGCCAAGTGAGATATTGATTTATGGGTATGGCAAAATGTCTTTAGAGGTGATTTTATTGCTATGTTCCTTAAGCACAACAGTAGTATTTAGTTTTCCCCTAAACTCGTGTCAAGTTCTTGGCCACCCAAGCCATGTCTGGGATGGGTTCCATCTCATGGAGTGGGCCTTAAGTCCAATCAGATATTGGTTGATTACTCCCACAAGCTCTGTGCTGCTACTGCACTAACACCTATTGCATGTAGGTCTCCATTGTAGATGGAAGGGTTTGTAGCTGGGTTGGGGGTGTTTATTTTAGTAGTACGCAGAGCACCTTCCAGCACCATGAATACTAGTCAGTATGGGTCAAGGCTCTAGGATTAATTTCTCCATGTTCAATGAGTCATATAGGTATTTTCTGCAGCAATGGTGCCTTGCCATCAGTTTTTTGGAGAGGATCCAATAGCCTTAGCAGAGCATGGCTTGTTTGGGGGTTTCCATGGGACCCTCTGGTCAACAAGTTGATTAGATATAACTCATTATGGAAACTACAGTCTTAATTTGGAGACAAGAGAGGACCAGCAGGGGTTCCATGCCTCCCATTATTTGCTGACTTCATTTAGATCACCTTCATATATTTATATATTTAGGAAGCTTCTCTGTATTAGGTTTCCACAAAACCTGTCAAGTAGCCCTTCTCCCCATTTGATCCTCCAGTTCCAGTCTTTCCCCAACCCCATCCATCCATAACTATCTAGTCTATTTCCACTTCTTAAGGAGATCCAAGCCCAGCCCTTTACTCTATTCCTAACCTCTGTGGTTGATTGGAATGTAGCCTGATTATCTCTTACTCCTGTAACTGCAAAATGTGACATTTGACTTATTGTCAAGTTTCCTTCATTCTCTTGGCCAATCAAGTTTTCATTTTACCTTAGGTGAGGAATGGACAGCATATCTGGTTTATATACCTATCATACCTGTCAGAAATATAGCAAGACACAACACAACTAATTTTGTGTCAGAAAAACTGAAGGCAGTCAAAACATCAGACTGTTGAGGAAAAACAGGAGCAAAACAAAAGGAGAGTCAAGTTCAAGGCTTAAGTTGGGGCATTAGGACAGAAATCACAATTTTAGCTAAAAGAGCTCTTCAACCAGATGTTGAAAATCTGTCTTCTCTCAATCATAAACCAGAGCAGCAGATGACACTGACCTCCAGGATTAGGCTCTCAGTCTATACAACATGCACACAGGCAACTGTCTTTTATAGAGCACTTTTGCATGAAGTACCCTTCAGCTATGTTGCTTAGGTATCGTTGATGGTACTAAACATGGTGAATTTTTTTTAAACTTTTTATTAATTCTTTGTGGATTTCACATCATGCATCCCAATCCCATTCATCTCCATGTCCCTTTGTATCATATTCTCCCTCTGCCCTTGCAAACTCCTCCTCTAAATAAAATAAAATTAAATTAAGAGAGAAAAAAATCTTGCCATGGAAGCTGTAGTGTGGCCCAGTGAGTCACACAGTTTACCCTTTGGTCCAGACATCTTTACTTGCAAGTGTTCAATGCAATGAGTCAGAGGTTCAAGGCCTCTGGGCTTCTGTTACCCTATCGACGCTGGGCCTTCACTGAGACTCCTCTTGGATATCCTGTTGTTGCCCTGTGTTATGGATATCCTGCAGCTTTGGATCTGGAGGACTGGCCCCTGTACGTGCTCCAGCAGTTCATAGATGGGGTGGATGTTGGGATCGGTAAATTCATAGCCCTGGTTCTGGGCCTAGGTGGTCAGCCTGCCAACTCTCCCTCATCCTCACCCCTGGGAAAACTCTCCAGCAGTGACCTGGCTAGCTCACCCAATGAGCAGGCAACAAGGGACGGGGCCAGTTCTCCTGTTCTCCTGCCCTTGGAGGCTCACCCACATCCACACCACCGAGGCCAGTTCTACTGTGCTGCCCAGGTGAGGTTCAGAGCCCACTATCCTGAGTGTTGCAGCGAGTGAGAGGAAGGATCAGTACTGCTCTCAGGTCCCTGAGGCCATCTCTCCTGCCTTCAACAGGTGTTGAGGGGTCAGGAGAGCATCTGTCCCTTGCCCTTGCCTACATTGCCACCACATGGCAGATAGGGGGCAGGTTAGGTCTCCTGCTCTCATGCCCTCCTGGCAGACAGACTCACCTGCACCACTGCAGACAGGGTCGGCTCTACTGTGCTGCACAGGTAAGGTGCAGGGCCAGCTCTCCTGCTTTTATTACCTCAGGGCCAACTCTACCATCTGCCACAGGTGGCAAGAAGGGAGGAGGAAGGACATCTCTCCCTCGCCCCCGCCACCACATGGCAGATGAGGGGTAGGACCAGCTGGCCCTCACTCAGGTTCTTGGGACAAGCTCACAACCCCCACCCCACCCACCGCACTCTTGTCAACAGGGTAAGCACTACTATTTTGCCCAGGCGAGCTGCAGGGCCCGTTGTCTCAAGAGCCAGCTCTCCTGCCTTAGGCAGGTGCCAAGGGGGTGAGGAGTGGAGGCCATCTTTCCTTTGCCTAAGTCACCGCACGGTAGACAGGGGGAGTGGGGCAGGGCCAACATTCCCACTCTCACGCCCTCAATGCCAGCTCAGAGCCCCTGCCAACAGGGTCAGCTCTACTGTGCTACCCAGAGGAGGTTCAGGTCCTGCTCTCCTGAGTGCTGTAGCTGGTGAGGGGCAGAGCCAGCACTCCTTAGGGCTTCAGCCATTGAGGAGTGGGCCCTCTGGTGGTAAAAGAATCACAGACATCAAAACAGATGGAGGCTGCCATAGAGCCAAGGACCTAGAAATGGCCCCTGGCATCACTCTAGGACCAGATGTCATCTTGGCCCCTGGTAGCAAGCAGGCCACCCACCTCAGTCTGCTCCTCACCATCTTTGCCTCTCCAGATCTGCCTCTCTCTGAATTAAATGAACCATTCTGCCCCTCTCTCTCTTCCATACCCCACCATATATTTGCTCGCCATAATGGTGTCTGATTGCCTGGTGTGGCAAGGCACGGGGGGTCGGGGGGAAGGGGAACAGTTTCTGGTACCTGCTCAGGGCAGGCTGTCCAAGGCAAGCATGTGGGTCTCCTTCACCTGTCTGGTCCTAATTTGAATTCTCAATGTCTTGTAGTATCCAATCATAAAAATTTATGTTTTGTGTGGGATAATTTTATTGAATTAAATATTATTTATAATGCATTGAAAAATGGTTATCATATTACATATGATATTTAAATCATTATTAAGATTTGAAAAACATAAATTGTCATTTTTTTTAGAAAATATAGAGGTATTTTTTCCATATAGGATAAAGGCGATTCTTCAAATCAACAAGAAGATAAATTTAAACCTTGAAATAAAATATAATATCAAGTATGCTAACTTGGGTTAAGAACTATATAGTGACAACTAATCAATACAACTAAATGAATACTTATATGTTAAGACTTTTAAAATACTTTATTTATTGCTCCCTTGAAGGAAGCTAGACATTTCATTTAAAGGATCAATATACTGTTATGGGAATTGTAAGGTTTATGCTTTATACTTTAAAATCTTACTGTAATAAATAGCCATCATGTATTTATTGCTTGATGATTTACTCCTTTATTAGTTTGCAAACCTCTTCCACTTTAAAAAATGGGCAATCTTAAATTATTGATTCCTTTGTGTAAGGGTATACAGACATTTTTCAATGTAGAAAAGGAAATCTAGGATCATCTAGGAAAAGACTAGTGAAGCCAAGGACTTCACTGACATCATACATTCTGAGCCAAGGTGACAAAGAAACAGATCAGAACACGGCAGGCATGCAGTTCAGTGTTCTTTCACTTGACATTTAGTCTAACATATTGTGTCCTTTGGTGCCATAACTTATTTGTAAATAACAGCTGTCATTCTTTCAGCCTTTAGAGAATGTTATCTTTTATTCCATTCTGCTCAGCATTATAAAACAGATTATTTACGTTCTTTACAGTTCTTAAGTATGTGGACAGTGATTGAAAGGAACCATTGTGTGGATGTTTTCATATTGTGCATAGAAGTAAAAGTCAAGAACATCTAAGTCATTGGAATGAATGAGATGTTAATTTTCTCAATTAAGTAAAGGAAAGGGGGTGGAAAGGAACAGCTGGGGTGTTAAGAGACACTGGAATTCATAATGAGAATCTGAGGGAGACGGGGCTTGCCAGTGAGTAATCCTTTCCATTCACTTCTTGGGTGTTATGTAAACAGCCTGGGATTGTTTACATACAATCTTAACCCTCAGTTTGCAAAAGAATCATGATTTGGGACAAATAAGAATGTGCTTACATTTATTACTCATATTATTGTAGTTTATCTTTCATTGGAAAAGAAAATGAACTTTAAAAACATCTTTAAAATGATAACAGACAAATGAATCTTTATTAATTTATTCCTGGTTTTCTTTTTTGATTATTTATTCATAAACCATTTTTTTTAAAATGTTTTCTTTAAAAAACCCCTTTTTTCTTTTCAATTTTTTTATTAATTAAAAGAAAAGAAGATTAGACACTATTCCACTGAGGTATATGCTTCAGTTTCTGCCTTTGAGTGCCCTGGTTGAGTTTCTGCCCTGATTCACCTAATGGTGGACTGTAAAATGTAAGAGTAAATAAACCTTTCTTCCCTGATTGCATTTCATTGCCGTGTTTATTACAGTGACAGAAAAAAAAAAGTAGGACAGAGACAGGTGCCAGAGAACTGGCTGTAGCTGTGACAGTTGACCATATTCTGGGGAGGTTGTAGAAGTATTTGTACTTGGTGCTGCAACAGCTATTAGTATTCGGGGTTGTTCTGTGGGGTCTGGGAAAGTAACAGTGTTGAGAGACATGCGAAAGGTTGAGGACTGCTAGTGAAGTTTTAGTAGGAAATGGGTGAGACTAAAGCCATTCATATGACATTCTGAATTGAGAAGTTTCTGGTCAAGGGGAGCTGAAAAGTCAGTTGGGATTCATGAAAGACCATAAACCACAAAGTGGATCCCCTACTTTATATCCAATCCCTTACTGGGACAATCAACTCTAGTTAGCACTGAAAAAATAATCTGCTGTGATTAACATCAGAAAACATCACTGAGGTAAAATCTCCAGGGACATGTTTCTTCAGGGTCATCACACACCAGTGGTCTATACACAAGTCCATGCTGGGTCTCATGCTACCAGGCCTACTTGGTAGGTATTTAAGAAGTAGCCTATCCTGTTTTCTCTGCATGATGAGTATAATCTGAAGTAAAAAGTGAAAAGTATAATCTGAAATAAACAGTAAAAAGCTTTCTTCCTCCAAGCTGTTTTTTTTTCCAGTATTTTGTCATACCAACACAAATCTAACATATCTAATTCTGGTAGGCAACCAGGAAGAACGGCAATAGCCTGTGCCATTTGGCAGGACCCTATCCAACAGTTCCTACTAATGTGTTTTAAATGTACTACTGAGGCTTATATTTAGTGTTCCATTGCATCTAGGGCTGAAATTATATAGCTATATAGAGTATGTCCCTTCAAACCTGCCTTATTGCTTTTTATGGATTATAAGAAAGTAGGTTCCCTTGTAGATTTATTAATTTCCCTCCATTTTGGCTCACACTTTCTGCCAACATTCTCTCCATTTCAGTATTCTAATCTTATGATTATTAAATTTTTGGATATATAACTCTGTAAAGAAATTCATGTGCTAACCACGTCCTGAGCTCAGAATCCTCAGGCAAAACAAATAATACCTTCATAGCACTGCCTATGTTCATGTGCTAGCTGACAGTTTGGAGTGGGTGTCTCCAGGAGCTTTATCTACTTCCTAAATGCTGAGGTCCCCTGAGGTGTGTTAATTCACCAGAAACACACAAAACTCAGAAACTCACATTCTTATTAAAAATTTTGTTATAAAATGTATAAATCATGTGTGTATGAAATAAAAAGATAGCTGATGATATTTTGAGAGTTAAAAATGAAAACCCCTGTGCCCTCTTGTCATAGAGGAATGAGAGATTTTCAATATTCACAGCTGGTTCAAACCTTTGATCCCCTTTCTTCCCTATTAGCCTACATAATACCCTAGTGTATAGACATATAACTGATTCTGTGAGAAATTTGTTTTAAAGTAGATATTTCTTATGGATTGGGAATTTCTTACAACAGTCATTTAAAAATGAAACAGAAGACCCCTTTGTAATTTATATATGATATCATTTGTTGCTATAATTATCTTAATGGATATTTATTTCTTCACAGAGATGTAATATTTCATAAGGACCTTCAGAAACGAAGGTTGATCGAAACTTTAACTTTCTCAACATTCAGCTTCTAGTATCTATTTGCATTGATACACATCTGGTATATAAATTTAAGAGAAAAAATAAAAGATTAAGAGTTACGGCTTTGTGTATGACACATTAAGTTTTCACCATCAAAATAAAGGAATAACAGTGGTTAAGGACAAAGATCAGATATTTAGGAATGCAATATAAGTAGTGTTTAGATTTGTTGAACAACAAGATAATCCTGCTAATTATTTTTCTAATGCAGTAGGAAAATTTATTTCTACATTCAATAATTTAAAAATATAAAAATGGGTTATATGTTTGAACAACAGCCCGAGCACTATGTTTCCAAATTTGGCCGGTAGTATTTAACAAATATACAGCCAGGAATATACCATCAGGTGACAAAAAGAAAAGGATAGTAGCTGGCCTGCCAATGATTGTATCTGACGCATAAGGAAACGTCTATCTATGTAGAGGTAGGAAACATAAATAAAAGTAATAACTCACCTGGTTCATTCATGTAAAATAAAACAAATTAATACAAAGAATAGAAGAAAGTAGGATTAAAAAAACCATATGGTTCTCATATCCCACAAAACACACCAACAAAACACACAAAAATGAGAAAATAGACTAATAGACTAGTATGAAAGCTCTGGGTATTCATAATGCTCCTGAAAGCAAAGATAACGAGGAAGCTGAAATGAAGGAGAAGGATTTCAGTGTTACACTGCTAGGAAGGATAAGCAACCACACACATCATCAGAGATGGTTGGAGTACGGAAATCCATTTAGGTCTGAGTGAGAAAGTTAGCAGAGTGGGTGGTATGGCAGCCCGGTTGAAGGACAAAGTCAGGAAAATGGAAGAAAAATTCATCAAGAAAATTGAAACTGAAAAAGAACAAAGCAAAATTCTTCCAGTGTAAAAGTCAATTAGTCAAGTTAAAAAAAAAGTAGAAATTCAGGTAAGATGGCTTAAAGCTATAACCCAAGCATTCACAAGGCTGAGGTACAAGGATTACTTTGACTTTGAGGTCATCATAGATAAGACAGTGAGGCCAAGGTCAGTCTGGGCTATAGACTGAGAGACTGTCAAAAATCAGCAATAAAAACAGCGACAAAACTAAAATGAAACAGTGGTAAACACCCTCAACTTACCATAACATCAGATGAATTCAGTAAACAGCAGGCTGAGAATACATCCAGACAGACATACAGAAAAAAATAGACGTGAGAATGACAAATTTCTACTAAATTTAGAACAGTTGTAAGTCACCAAGAATAAGCTACACTGCATAGAAGATGAGACAGGGCTAAAGGAAAGCAGAGATAAGCATTTAAGAAAATTATAGAAGAAAGTTTCAAAATTTAAGAATATAGTAGAATTCTAGTACAGAAGCATCTCAGAATCCTAGAAGCATTTAGATATGACTAAAGACAAACCTGTCTACAATATATCATAAAAGAAGGAAACACTATTAAAAAAAACTGTTATGAATAGTCCCTAGTTGACTCACAAATAGAAATAGAAACATGCACAAGAACGAGTAAAGCTTGATCGTTATCTCATACCCTATATAAAACTCAATTCCAATTGAATCAAAGAACTTAACATAATAATCTGAATCTTACAGACAAGAGTAGGAAGTACACTTTAACTTACAGCACAGGAAAGGAATATCTGAACAGGATACTACTAACAGCAGATAGTAATTTGGGAATTCAATAAACAGAAATCTTGGTAAAGTAATGGACGCTATGATTTCAGTGAAGAGAAAGCCTAAATAATGGAAAGCTTTCTTACCACCTATAAAGCTGACAGAAGTTTAATATCTAGAATATATAAATAACTAAAAATAATACATGTCAAGACAACAAACTGGAGGGATTTCTCAGCAGTTAAAAAGTACTCACTGTTTTTCCATAGGACCTGGGTACAATTCTTAGAACCCTCATAGTGCTGTAACTATAGTTCCGGGGGATCCAACACTATCCTCTGACCTCTTTGGGCACAAGCATGGATATGGTATATATTGATGCAGGCAAAACACCCATACACATGCACTAAAAGAAAAGTAAAGAAGCAAATAACCCTATTAAGAAATGGGACATGTAACTAAAGGGAGAGATTTCAAAAGATAAAGTACACACTGGTGAGAAACATTTAAATTATTTTTCATCATCAACCATCAGGAAAATGTAAATTAAAAGTTATTTGAGATTGCATCTTATCCAAGTCAGAGGGACAGAAATCCTAACAACAAACCATAACAAATGTTGGTGTAGATGTGGGGCAAGGCAAACAGTTATTCACTGCAAGTGGGGGTTCAAATTGCTATTACCACAATGAAAATCAATATGGAGGTTCCCCAAACAATTAGAAATAAATCTATCACGTGATCTAGTTACATTATACTTAAAACTTGTTGCTCTATTCACAACATCAATGAAATGGAAAACGTCTAGCTGGGTGATGATGGTGCATGCCTTTAATCCCAGCACTTGGGAGGCAGAGCCAGGTGGATCTCTATGAGTTTGTGGCCAGCCTGGGCTACAGAGTGAGTTCCAGGAAAGACGCAAAGTTACACAGAGAAACTCTGTCTCAAAAAACAAAAAAAAAAAGAAAGAAAAGAAAAAGAAAAAAAAGAAATGGAAAAGGTCTAGATGGCCATCAACTAATGAGTGCATATTAAATATGTGATATGCTTACACAGTAGGATATTATTCAGCTGTTAAGAAAAATGTTATTATGAAATTCACAGGTAAATAGATGAATCTGGCAGCAGTCATTCTAAGTGAGTCAACTATTGTTGACAAAGTGGATGGTGGAAAGACCATGGGGCATCAACCCAATACAAAGAACTACAGGAAGCCAAGAAATACAGAGAGTGGGAGAACTAGTCTTCCCCAGGGAAGAATACACCAATTGGTTATCCAATATTAAATGGTCAAACATGAAAATATGTATACAAGTAACATTATACAGATTGACCAGGTTATATTTAGGGATATATATTATATATATCCCTATGAATACATATATGCAACCTGTATTCAGACAAGCACCACAGTTTTGTTACTTTTTATCATTTGCCTTTAGTAGCTTTGATTCTTCATATATGTATATCTTACCTGGAATACACATAGCAGTCAGAAATTAGTAAGTGTAACATGAATTGCTAAACTGTCTTATTAATAGAAAACCCAGAGCCAGATATTGGGGTGAAAGCCACTCTCTTTTGGTTGACATGCACAGAGACAGTGTGCACCCACAAACGTGCAATAAATAAATGAGCAACTTTTTAAAAACTGCACTGAAAATAAAGTTTAATTATGTAGAGGTCTTAACTATACTTACCCTATTTACAAGTGAACCAAAAGAAGGCATTGTTGTATTTTCCAATATTAACCACAACATCTATCATTTATTTAACTGGTCTTGTTAAGGTATTTGTGTCACTATTTATTTCAAACTCAGCAGACAAATAATGAAATCTTGTAGAAAATGCTGTCATTTCCTTGTTAAACATTGTAAAATGGAATAGTATGCTGAGCTGTAGAGTTGGCAAATCCCTGCAGTGGACAGATGGTTTTTCATTATCTGCTACACTGAAATACAAGGCTGGCAACTTGTTTGTTATGGATGCTTACTCATCTGTAAGACAGTAATGTCTCAGCAGCTTGGCCAGAGCACACCATAAATCTTCCCATCCATCTGGGCTAGCATCCACCTAAAGCAAGGCGTGAATATATTTTTTTTGCTGGGAAAGCATGTTCCATCTTACATTTTCCCTAAGGCAAATCACAGAAGAAAACAGTGGGATATTTAATATTATATTAAGGGTTACTCTCTAATCATGTTTATTTTTAAAACAAACAATATTTGTGGTACTAATTTTGTTTTGCTGACATATGCCTGCCTTGAAATAACAATTTCTCTTTGAAGCAGCCTTTAAATGGTAGAAATCAAAACATCCCCATAGTTATCTGAATATGTTTTGTGGATAGAAAAATCCTAAGTAACTAATAACACTGCATATTACATATGTATAAAAAGATATCTGTGCTTACTGCTTATTTATGTACTTAATAAATATATATTGATAGACATAAATTAATAACAATTTTATATTTAAATAAATTAATATCATTTAAATAAATAGTATATTTAGAATTTTCTTTTTTATGTAATGAACATTCATCACAGTTGAATATTTTATTTGTATATTCAATTTATTTTGTTTTTCTTCTGAAGTTATATTCCTTATTTTGATAGCTATTAATTATCAAAATCATATGTTTATATAAAAATATTGAAGTATTTTCAATGATTTAACCATAATTTCCTCTGTTCTTTCTAAATCTAGATTGATTTATTTCTTTAGTTGTGTATTAGTTATGCTGTTTTTTTAAAGATGATAATATTCGTAGAGCAGAGATTATTCCCGTGTTTATAGTCATATCCATTTTCTTGCCAAAAATAAATGTGCCAAATCACTGAGAAAAATGCTGTGGATTGGTTATTCAGTGTTGTCAGGAGTTCATGCATAAAAAAAAGGCATTGTGCTGGGTGGTGGTGGTGCACGCCTTTAATCCCAGCACTCAGGAGGCAGAACCAGGCAGATCTCTGTGAGTTCGAGGCCAGCCTGGTCTACAGATCAAGATCCAGGACAGGCACAGAGAAACACAGAGAAACCCTGTCTCGAAAAAACAGAACAAAACATGACATTGTTTATTTCTCCTTTGTAGTCACCAGTTAGACATTCAGCAAATAACAGAAGAATGCAGCTTGAACAGAGATACTGTGTCACATTTCAATCCAGAAATCATCAGTTTGGTTATCAACTGATTTTCCTCTTTCAAATCTTTCAATCATTATCAAATAACAAGTGCATAATATAAGATGATGGCTAAGAGTGCCTCATCAGCAGAGAATGACAACTTATAAACGCATTCAATAGACCCATGCCTACTGGGATTCAGCAGTAAATGTCAAGAGCCATTAAATCTCTTTCTAAGATTACATATAATTATGGTGATGCTGATATTAATAAATAATTGATAGCTCAAAAAAGATGCAAGTTCTCATTTTAAAGTTTGCACAGTTTTTTTTTTTAACCTCCTACCTTGCCTGACTTTGCCATTGCTAAGAAACTATTCATATCCAAATTGTGTCATTGCTGGGGCATCAAAGATACTGACGCAAGCTAGGTCAGTGAAGTTTTAATTAACTCTTATCAGAAAACAGTCAAGAGCCCTTCAACAGTGGGGTCTTTAGGTTATCATTTAACTCCCCACATAAATCCATTCCTGTGGAAATCATGGTAGTAGGTGAATTTATACTTGTCCATGTCTGAGGAAAGCTATCTGATTATTTTCAAATTAAAAAGTCATCAAATTTTACTCAAGCATAATATTTCAAATGATTAAGAAGGGTGACCCTCCTGTGCTCAGTGCATGAATTGGCTGTTTGAAACCTGGGGCTT
>CABHPH010160280.1:0-47939 GCA_902168325.1 Peromyscus nudipes | reverse complement strand
AGAGAGAGATAATTAAAATTGCTAAGTTTTTAGAATTAAAATACAATTACATTATTTCCCCCTTCCCTTTTCTCCCTTAACCCACCTCCCACGCCCCTGACTCCCTCTGCAATGTATAGCTTCATCTTTTTTTGTTTGTTATTGTCACATATATATACATGAACATATAACTATAACCTGCTGAATCTGTTTAGATTTGCTTGTATGTATATGATTTCAGGGTTGACCATTTGGTATTGGATAAATAGTTAGACATCCCATCCATGGAGAAGATTAAGTCTCTGTCTCTCAGTCATTATCACTTGCAGTTCTTTTTTTTTTTCTGGTGGTGGAACTCCACGGGCATTCCTCCTTACACACCAGCACGTCTGTCAGTGTTCCATTGTTCAAATGTGTTAGGCAGCCATGTTGTTACAGTGTCATGGGGATAGCTTCCTTGTTATTTCTAGTAGATGCAATCACAGAGGACTTTCTGGTCTACACTATGCTAAATTTTCTAATTTAGTGGCTGGCTCTGTCCTTTGATCCCCAGATAAGTTTATTAGGGTACACAATATATTGGGGTACACAATGTATCACCACACTCAGGTTCTGAATTTAGTCATCCAGAGAATCCAGATGATTGTAAACACAGAAGAAGAAAGAGTAAAGAGACTGATAGGTGGACTGGGCTGAATGAAAACAAGTAAATGGGACAATGCTTTCCCTGTAGCTCTCTCAGAATGTAGTGATCCTTACAGACAGTAAAAGTAAAACGGTAAGCTGTTTAACTTGTCATGTGCAATATCCTGAAAGGAGTATTATTCTAACATTTAGGCTTTAGGAAACTTATTAAAAAATGCCACAGCTTTGTCAATATTCTGACTAATCCCTGCCATGCTAAGTAAACCTAGATAGGAAAGAAGTTGTGATCACTCTGTGTAGGCATAGCTAAAAGAAAAAAAAATCACAGCAGTGGTTAAAAGAAACCCTTTCAGTCTGACGTGGACCCTAGAATGTCTGAGAGATTGTTGAGCATGATAAGGGATGCATCATTTGTAGGAAAACATGGTGACAGGTATGGGGACAGAGTCAACAAAGTGATAGGATTAAGGGTGATAGGTATGGGGACAGACACAACAAATAGATAAGAGGACCTAACTCTGACCTCAAAAGTACAAAAGGACATCTACTACCAAGGAGCAGGGTGTGGCAAAAGTGATTCAGATGGGTGTGTCCTGACTAAATTCACAGGACAGGATTCGACTGAAAGGTGTGTTGTGGGGGAGGGGATGGGGCCGCAGATACAGAAGAAAGGAGTGATTTACTAAAAGGATAAACTGATCGATAGTTGCTGCTCTCTCTTTACTTACTCCTGTTCTCTCTGTCCCTCTCTTCCTCCTCTTTCCTCTTCCTTTTCCTCTTTATTCTCCTGTCTTTCTTTCTTTAAGTATACTTGCTCAGAATAGCTTCTAGAGAGACAACTGACATGGGGTCCTAAGCTTGGTTACAGGCAGAGTACTTAAAAGATCCTAAATGAAATATAGTTCAAAGGCAGATTTTCACATCAGTGTAAATAGACTGATGTCCCCATCCCTCTTCCCATCTTCTAACACGCATCTCCTTAGAAACACAACTGTGTGCCTGCATGAGTGCACACATATACACATACATACACATACACAGAGAGAGAGAGAGACAGACACACACACACACACACACACAGAGAGACACACAGAGAGAGACAGACAGACAGACAGACAGACACACACACAGACAGACACACAGAGAGAGACAGACTGACACACAGAGAGATAGAAACAGAGAGAGATAGACAGACACATACACAGAGGGAAAGAGAGACAAACACACACAGAGAAAAAGAGAGACACACACAGAGAGACAGACAGACAGAGACAGAGAGAGAAAGACAGACACAGAAAGAGAGAGAGAGAGAGAGAGAGGGAGAGGGAGAGGGAGAGGGAGAGGGAGAGAGAGAGAGAGAGAGAGAGAGAGAGAGAGAGAGAGAGAGAGAGAGAGAGAGAATAAAATGTCAAGATGTAAGGAAGCAGAAAGAGAAATTATCAGAAAACTTGAGAGCCAGGGCCTGATCATATGCTCCATTTTGTTCTCACACCCTTCTATACCATTGCATAAGGGAGACTTGGGAGGCACACTAGTGAGCACAGGCTATGTAGAGACAGAGGATGTGAAACCAGCTGCTGGTATCACAGACCACACACTGGTACCCAGAACAGGGCTGAGCCAAAGTTTTGTGAAGTGTTAGGTGGTAAATTATTTAGATTGCACCTACTGTAGCTTTCTGTTGCAGCTAATTTAATTCTGCTCACAAAATAGAAAGACAGTTACAGATAATTTGAACAAATAAAATTGACTGTGTCCAAAAACAAAAACTACTCATGGACTTTGAGATTTAAGTTCCTTCTCATTTTTATATTACACGGAATATTTTCTTTTTATAATTAATAACAATTAAAATGTCAAACAAAAAGTTCTCTAAAAAAAATAAAAGCATGTTGTAGCGCAGAATTGACCCTGGTATGGATTCCAGAAAGCCATGTAAAAGAAATGTATATTGGAGAAACCAGCACTCTAAAACAACGCCATGGCCACTTGTAGTTGCTAAGATACTTCATGTTGTTTCAAACATCTTTGCTTATCAAAGTCGATGACACACAGGATGTCAGATGTCAGTGAGACTCACTGTCCCACATTTAACACAGAAATGATGTCTCATGCTTAAACTATGAGAAAGCTGAATAAAAAGTGCTAAATTAAAAGACTGTACTGCCTTTTACCAAAAATTTATGACTAAGCAAAAGCTTAATATCAGGCCTTTCAAAAACATCAAGCACTTGAAGTTTTTATTCTATTTTTTACATCTTGATGTTGCTTATGGTTTTCTTAAGATTGTCTTACTCATTCTTTGGTAATTTAATACATGAATACAATGACGACTACTCTGATTTAGATCATATTCATTCCTTTACCACCTCCAATTACTTCCTGACCTTTATCTTCTTCTAAAATTCGACTTCGTATCTTCTTTTAATCAAAATAGCACACTAAGTCCAATTAGTATCTCCTGTACACACATGAGTGCATGGAAGTGTCCCCAAAAGCATGGTCAACCTACCATGTGCCACCCAGCTGAAGAAAACTGACTCTCCCTACCCCTCCAGCAGTCAACTGCCCATCGCTCCTCAGCTAGAGGTAGCAACCCCATGGTGGGGTTGCTGAAGGTCCTGTGAATGGCTCCACACACTCAGGTCTGTATGGAAAATACTAATTGAATTCAGTAGATTATAATCATTCATTTTTAAACAGATTTTCCTCTTCTTTTAGTGATCATATTCCAGTGCAAATTTATCATTTCCTTATTTCTTATTCTCTTAAGATGAATATCTAGATTGGCTATGTATGTGTATAATGAGCATTCATAATGACAAGTTATGGATTTACCCCTAACGTATCAAGCTTTATAATAAAAAGTTTTTAAATGACATTTCTGACACTAAACTATTTGGAGGTTAGATGAGTACAGATTTTGCTTTTAAAAGTCATGATTGACAATACACTGAAATATTTAGGAGGCTGTGTCTTAGGTGCCAGTGTGTGTGTGTGTAATCTGGCTTCTGCCCAAAACAACATCTACAATGCCTGCCACTATTTTTAGAATGATTAATGGTGAGCAAATGCTTTATTCATGTATAATTTATTCATTTATCATTCTATGGGAAGTTCACATGTAATACTCAAGGAAAAAAAACTAGAAATAAAAGAGAATTCAACATCAACCTGAGTTTGTATTTAGAGACTAAAAGGTCAATTCAGATACTGACATACCACAATTACGTTCTAAACAGGTAACATTTAAGTTGAGGAGGTATCACTTAGTGAAGAATGCCAAGTGTGTTCTTCTACTTCATAAGTTCCAACAGCCTTGCTATAGCACACAGGCACATACATGAGACACATATTTAGCACACAAAGAAACCAATGACTTTAAAATATTATTTTTTTATATTCCAGATCAAACCGCTAAAGATGTGTGGTGATATGATATCTCTCCCTCCTCTTCTGCTTCCTCTTTCTCTACAGCTTCACAGGCTTGAAGTATGGCCACCTGGGGAAGGATTTCTCTTCTGCCCTCCAAGATCTCTAAATGTAGATCTCACTTGCATCAAAATGCTTGAGCTCTTGCATGCGCCAGACAAGTTTTTCTTAAAGAGATTCTGTCAATTTAGCTTGATTTGTTCTAGAACCACTAGTGTTAGTGACATCTCAGGGGGATGGGGCTGTGGAATATGGAGGCCCAACCATCTCACTCTGTCAGTCAGAACCAGTTCCTCATCTGTTCACCACATCTCTGTATGTGTTTTACTTCTCTTAAAGATGAACTTCTCATACACACTTAGTTTGGGTCATGATGGGTGAGATCATACTCAGTACAAGGTCAGCAATCCTGGTGTCATGGGTACCTAGTTTTCTGATTCCTCTCTGCTCCACTAGAAAACACTAGGAAGGCCTGAAGGGTTTCTCAAAGGGAAGGTATGTATGTGTAGAGCATACACAGCTTTACCCCAGTGTTCTAAACCGAGTCAATGTGAGTCTTACACAGACTCCCCTTAAGC
Source organism: Peromyscus nudipes (assembly GCA_902168325.1). Taxonomy (NCBI): domain Eukaryota; kingdom Metazoa; phylum Chordata; class Mammalia; order Rodentia; family Cricetidae; genus Peromyscus; species Peromyscus nudipes. The sequence goes on along the minus strand of CABHPH010160280.1, from coordinate 43,305 downwards.
ACTAGAAGGTGTCAGGTGCTGCTGCTACCAGTTCCTTGCTCCTGCCACAACTTGTGGCTGGAAACTGCTCTGCCCCTGATGCAGAGCTTCCTTTGTTCTCACCCAAATCACAGCAATTCACAAGGACACAACAAACACGGCTTGATAGGACCTTCTGTCCATGAGATTAGGACTGGAAAATAGAAAGTTGATATAACTTTAATTTAAGCAACAACAACAACAAAAAAATCAAGATATACTGAGGAAACCCCACAAATTCCAGAGGTCACTGGTAACTGTCACAGAGAGACAAGCATTTAACAGAGCAATAGTCATATGCTAAGTAGCATGGATTGTGTAGCTTTATTTTCCTGATAAAGGAATGCATTTGGCATCAAGTTTAAAGTTTAAATCATTGACTTATCTTTGTCACATTCAATTGCTATTCCCTAAAAGGTGTCAGTTTTGCACATAACATGTTCATAGAAATTGTTACACTACTTCTTTCAATTCCTGGATGATGATGTTCTACATGTGTGCAACTGATATTTCTATAAAATGCATTACAGAGAAGTTACGATTATCTCTAGAACACATGTTTGAAAAGATATTATATAGCATTTCTCGGTGGTATAAACCTAGAACAAGTAAATTTATGGACTGCACCTACTATGGATAGATAATCTTAAAATCTTGTAGTGTTACATCCGTGGCTTCAATAAATTTGAAGATATAGAATCATCTTCCCTTAAACATTTGAGAATAACTATAAATATCTTTAGCAGTAAAATAACACAGTAAAAAATTCCCTGTGATGTTATTTGTGATCCAGGATTTTAAGTGTAAGCCTCACGTATTAATAAATACCTAGTCTATACCTATAGCATGTTTACAAGTAGGAGGCCTAATGTCATTTCTAAGAATTATTATTATGTCCTCCAGAAGCATGTATTTGGGTTAAATAAAATTGGATAAGAATGTATATTGAGATATTGAGATTCTGGGAGGATTAAGGTCATATCATGACAAGAATGTATTCTTGTTATTATAATATATAGTAATTTTGTTTTAAACCACAGTTATATGACATTTATGGCATGAAGTCATAGGACAGTTACAAACTTAGGTGTGAAAATAAATATTGTTCAATAAGAGGTCTTATAAAAACATGTAGTTTGGGGGATGGGCAGTTGGTGGGGGGGTTGCTGCACAAGCATGAGGAACTGAGTCTGAATTCCCAAGGCCACTTGAAATCCAGGCATGGCCACACAAGCCTGTATCCCAGCATTTCAGGAGTCAGAGAAAGAAGGATCACTGAGCCTTGCAGACACCAGTGTAGCTCAGGATCAGTGAGATATCCTATCGCAAGGGTGTAAGGCAGAGTGATACACACGACCTTGAGCATCTTCCTCTGGTCTCTTAGATGAGGTGCACAGGAAGATGCACCCACATACATACACATGCACACTTACAACAACATGCTACACACACACACACACACACACACACACACACACACACACACACACGAGAGAGAGAGAGAGAGAGAGAGAGAGAGAGAGAGAGAGAGAGAGAATATAGTTTAATAGCTTTAACACCACCAATCTCTGCTCTAAATGTTAAAAGGAGTTGAATAGTTATAGATTTTCCAGTGCTGTGAAATTCAAGTGAACAAAGAATGGGAGACTACATGGGTTCATGAAATTTGTAAGAAATCAAATCTAACAATTCATGCAATGAGACATCTTAATTGGAATTTGCATAACTTTGAGGGTCCATGGAACCATGAAAGAAACTTGTAACCTTCTGAGCCTGGCTTATTTCATACACATACTCTCATTTATGTCCATCATTTTGTCACAAACATTAACACATCATCACAAAGAAAAAGAAAATGAGAGAAATAAAAACAAAATGATATAAAGTTTTGGTCAGGCCACATCGAAATTTAATGTCTGGATTGGATGCAGAATGTTCTTTAAAAGTAGCATAAAATTATGTAAGTTTTATAGTGCTGATTTTCAGACACTAAGCAAATGTCACTATTGATTATCATTTAAATGGGGTTATTTTCCTCATGAATTGAAATAATTAGACCTCTAAACTATTTTAAAAATTTGCCATGAAAATCTTGAATTATTATATAAAAAGTTAATAAATGGAAAGTTCCATTTCTGATGTTTTAAAATATATTTATATTATAAAGTTTAATGTCATGGAGCACACACACACATCTATGTATGTTTATATATATATATGTTTATATATTTATGCACACATGTGTGGGGTGGGTCATGACGTGTGTGGAGGTCAGAGAACAGCTCTGTCTTTCCTTCATGCAGGTTCTGGGATCAAACTGGAGGCTCGGGAGTGAATATCTCTCCTCTGAACCACCCCACACATGTTCCCATTTTGAGTATTTTGATTGAAAATATTACCAAACATGACATATTTCAAATGATTCAGAAGTGGAAGCATATTCAGGAGGCTGCAGAGGTTGCTCAGTGGTTAATAGCACCTGCTGCTCTTGAGTATTAAATTCCCAACACCCACATAGTTGCTCACAGTTAGTTCTAGGGCACGCAGAGAAGGCCTCCTCTGGCTGCCTCAGAATCCATACTTGAACAGGTTGTACATACATACATATAGGTAGGCAAACTCTCATACACAGAAAATAGAATAAATAAATCTAACAAAATATTTTTAAAAATTACATTTTTAGGAATGGTTTTCCTTAGTACAGGAAGGAAGAGACAGAGGAATTCAGGAAGTTCACACTTTCTTCCTGGATAGGAACTCCTGTCATTGGTTTAGGCTCTGAACGCAAGCAGATCCATCCTGTCTTAAGAGAAAATAGTAAGCACCCCCATGAGGAGGAGTAGATTAGGAGGTGGGGAGGGGCAGGCAAAGGGGAGGTTGGGGGAGGGAATGGGAGGAGAAAAAGAAGGAGAAAGTGCAGCCAGGATGTAAATTAAATAAATTAATTTAATTTTAAAAAGTCAGCAATGATTTTGGCTCTACCTAAGATAGTGTTTACACCCAGTAGAGTTGTGAATATGCTGCCATATATTTAAAACTCTACACAAGGTTCTGGAGAGATTTCTCAGCAGTCAGGAGTACTTGCTGTGTTTGCTAAAAACCTGGATTTGGTTCAAAGGACCCACATTTAGTAGCTCACAGCCATCTGAATCTTCAACTCCAAGAGACCCAAAGTCTCCTACAGGCCTCTGCTGGTACTTGCCCTCAAATGTGCGCGCACGAGCACACACACACACACACACACACACACACACACACACACACACACATACACAACACAATCTACAAAAAAATGAAACCAACTCCACACAGTGCCTCATTCTTTATGACAAGATACAATACTTCTTTCAGTTCAGTTTCTTAGCATTGTCTGATCACTCAGTGTGAGACATTTTGCTTGTCAGCATTGGAAGCTGTTGCTACCACAACTTATTAATGCCCCCTCCATATGTCCAGTGATTTCTACATGTCTTTGAAATTATAAAAAGAAGCTGCCAACTCTAACACATAAATGGAGAAGAACGATTTATTGTATTCATAAGTTAAAAAGAGCATCATTTTGCCACTCACAAAATATCAACCCATAGTTTAAACTTGAAATAAACATATATTTTTGAGAAGGAAGCAATTGCCAAGTATATTTCTAATCTTTAAACTATAGGAAAAAGCCTGGCACAGTGGTGTATTCTTTTAATGCTGGCACTTGAGATGCAGAGGCAGACAGATGCAGGAGGATCTCTGTGAGTCTAAGGCGACCTTGGTCTACATAAAGAGCTACAGGACTTCACAGAGGGACTCAGTCTCAAAAAAGAAGAAAAGAAGAAAAAAATCCAAAGAAACAAAAAACAAAACAAAAAACCTACTATGAGACATTGTCTTTCATGATGACTACACCAAAAAACTAATTCTAAGACTTGAAAATGAATAAAAATGTGAGTCTGAGTCATGGAGATTTGTTTTCTAGTTCTCTTTTTCTAAGTGGTTGAATGAATACCAATTCTTACAATAAAGACAGAAGGGACGGTGTACTAGTTGGGGCCCATTATGTAAACTTCAGTCTATGCATATAACCGTGAGTTTTCTTCTACGACACAAGGAAATCAAAGGGCACAACATCAAAGTAGTAAAGGCACATACTGTACTGGGAACGACATTAGAGGCATTCCTGCACTTGACTTTAGACATGAGAAGACACTCAACAGATGTAGTACAGCAACTACTCTGAGAGCTCTCAGAAGGCAATTTTAAAAGGCAGTGCTCTTAAAAATGTCATTAACTTGTTGTCTTTTTTGGCAATTATGTCTTTCGTTAGTCATTATTACTCCTGTGAAAAGAACATAAATTACTTATACAATCCAGAAAATAAATTTAATTTGTCTCAATGCAATATTTATAAAAATAATTTCCCCTGATATAGAAAAGCAACTTAACTTGGAAAATATGCTTTGCTATTTAAAAATCAGATTATAACAGAAGAGACTCCTCTGCACTCTCCTACTTACAATGTATCATAAAGAAATTATAAAGCAATGAATTTAAAATGGGTCAGATGAAAGCCATTTAAACTGTGATATATATATATATATAATCAATTCTAGTCAGTTAGTGCTACAGGCTCGTTGAGACAAACCCTTTATCAAGATATAAAGCACTAATAAGAACAGAATGTTCACATATTGTGGATAATGCCTGGAAGACGATGTAATTTTACTTTATTATGTTGTTATCATCAACATTATTCCCTGTGTCCATGGGCACACTCAGCTACTGGGGTGGAAAGCAGGGTGAGGGGATTGCACTAAATGAGGTCAACCTCCAAAAATTCACCGCTAACGTAAGCACTGTTTCTTTGAACAACAATACTAGTGCATTCACACAAATTAGTATTCTTTGTCTCCTTGAAATTTTTCCATCACATTATAACTTCAGATGAGTTTTCTGATGGGATTATGTAGCATTATTTTTTTTCAGACAAGAAAAGTAAAACCTCCCAATTCTGACACAGTTCTTGATATGTGCCTTCACCTACCATTGATTGAGATTGTATCAGATATTCTTAAAAAGTACATAAAAAAGTTACAATTTGATAGATTTCTTAGGTTGGAAAGAATTTTGACTAATTTTTGACTGGTTTGAGTAATCAAAATACATAAAGCAGCAAGGATGAGGCTATGTGCCAAGGAAGAATCATGATTTACATACCTCCAGGTGCTTCTCAATTTAGTATATGCTTGCATCCTTGTTGCTAACAGAGATAAAAATACTGTAATTCAAAACTAGAATTGATACATGTATCCAACTCCATTAGCCTAGCCTACTTTAGACCTGTTCAGAGCATTTCTATTCTTAAATGGCAAACCATTCTTAAAGCAAACCAATTTTATATTAAATTGTTGAATATTTCACTCAATTTATTGAATACCATATTTAACTTAAAAGAGATAGCTTCACGGATATTGGAGTTGCAAGTGAGCATTTGGCAGCTACAATAGATGTGAAAGCATAAAACACAAGTCCACAAAGTGAGCTCTGGAATATAAGATAATAAAATGGCTGGTTGGATATTTGTCCCATGGAAGATGCCCTCATTGTGAGTATCATACCACACATTCCTAACCTGGACAAAGATCAATATTCAAAGTATGTTTCTTGTAAATGTGTATGACTTTCAGACCTTCATAATTCCAACACTTGTAAGTCAAGCTGGAGTAAGTCATGAGTAGAAAGGTAAAGCGTTACTTCTTCCAGAGGTCAAAATTCCTTCTTAGGAATTTGTAAAAGGAAGCTTCATCAAGATTTACAGTAGATAAACACATTTGGTCTGTCCAAAGATGACCAGAAACAATAGCCATATGAAATAGTCTAAGATCTTTGCTGTGATGAGGAATATTTTCATTCTGATCTTCATGAATACATAGAGTTAAAATTGGAGTCCTGTTAGCTTCAGTTCCTAGGATTACATTGTATCCTAGAACATGAAAGATGGTGTATCAATCTGCAGTGTTTAGTGAAAGATACAATGATACAGACCTTCAGATTCATTAGGAAAACAAATGAACAAAAATTCCTACAATTTAATGTAATATTCTAGAAGACAGACAGAAGTCAATTAAAATATACTTAGTGAATGAATGTTATGCTGCCTGGTGGTTCAGTATGCGCACTACAGGGCAAAGAATAAGCAGAGGATAAGAAGGACAATAAACTGCGGGGAATGCATCTGGAGATCACCGTCTTGTGCAGTTGTCCTGGAAACCAAAGATAGAATTGATTGAAGCAAATAAAATGTCCAGGATTAGGTATTCCAAGCAGAGGAGGCCACCATTTTGCCACCTTTAAAAGACAAAATGTGAGCTTAGTGGTTAAAGCATTTCTTGCACAAATGTGAATAACTGTGGTCAAATATTGAGAACCCAAGAAAAGGCAAGTACTACGTCATGTTCCTGTGATCCCAGTCACCATTCACGGAGATGAGAGATGGAAACAGAATCCACAGAAGCTTCCTAGAGTGGCATGTTCAGCAACAAACTCCAGGTGCACACATGTGTGCATACATGTACAACACACATCATTCTGAGTGGCTGGAAGCCAAGAATATTGTTTGGGTAGAATCAAAAACATTTTGAGTCAGATGCTGCAGATGTTTGATGACTGCCCTGAAATGACACAAGCTACATATTTATCATTTATTTTATGTGTATCAGTGTTTTGCCCGGCTTTATGTGTGTGTAGGTGCATCATGCTTGTGCAGTACCTGCAGATGCCAAAAGTGGACATCAGATCTGCTGGAACAGGAGTTGTTAACAGTTGTTATCTGCTATGTAGATGAACCCTGGTCCTATGAAAGGGCACTCACTGCTTTTAACTGATGAACCATCTCTCTAGTGCCTGCTTATTAGGTTTGTATTGTCTTTTTCAAGTTTTAGTAATCTTGGGAAGTTATTGAAATGAATTAATTAATTTCATAAAGTACTGAACTCAACATAAGTCTGTGAACAAAGTGTTTATAGGAGTAGCAGATATTGAAAAGCCAGAAGTACTTTATTTAAAATTTCCTGCTCAAAATAAGATGTAATAATTAACTAACTTCAATTTAAATGAAATTTTCTGCATTAATTGAAACTTAACAATGCATAATAAAATAAAGATATTAAATATACACAAGGGATCTGAAACAGTAATTAAGAATTGATATGAGTATAGCTTATTGTATGCCTAGTTACCAAATCTTGTTCTTAATTTGGATGAAGCAGGAAGCTATAGCCCACATGAGAACTGAACAAAATATTGCCTTGTTAGTATTTTCAGCTAAATTGAAATGATGTGACATGATTTGACCAGGTAAGTATCCTACTTTGCAAATAGGATGTGGCGATTGTTGTAGTTTGAAGATACCAAACATGGATGAAGGAATGAGAAGGAAGGTGTATTGGATAAAAGACATGAGAAAATTTAATGTCAAAACAAAATGGCTCAGTTAGAATCCATTATCCAGCACAATGGTGCCAGGAGTGATACCCCATATGAACCATGGCTTCAGAGGGATGCTACAGGGAGAGTAAGGTAGCATCATTCTGGTTTGTATCTTACATGGCAAGGACCCTGTGCATACTGTGGTTGACTAACCACATTAATTTTTGTTTTGTTTTGTTTTGTTTTATAACTCAGATGCTTCTCTTTTGCTAGGAACTCAGAATTACTTGATATTATGATAGAACACAGAAAGTGATTGTCATCACATGTCTGTGGGATGTGTTCCAACCCCCTTTCCTTTGCTAGATGTACTCTATATATAGGGATCATGATGGACAGCATGACCCAATGCTAAAACTTGAAGTATCCAATGCCTGAGAGTAGAATTTCTGAGTTTAAAAGTGGAAGTGTCATACTTTACCAGAAGTAGGCAAATTAGGAAGGAAAGACCTTAAATCTCTTGCTTATGTAATAGGTGCAAACCAAAGGCATTTCCAAATCCACTGAGAGCATTTCTTATCATTCTCAGATTGAGAGCTCAAATATTAATATTTGAATGACTCAAATACTGACTTCTCAGGTGATTCAGGAAAAAAATATAACAAAGCAGAGCAACAACAACAAAAATAGCATATCAATGAACAGCCTTCCAAGATCCTTTGTAAAATTTTACTGCACCTATGATGTCAGAACGTGTAGATGAAAATAGTGAGGTACAAGGAAAAAAGAAGATACAGAGAAATGGAACCCATTCACATAGCCTACCAAGGCAGTTCAAGCAGCAGAGACATGCAAAAGGGGCTACCTCAAGGAGAGAATATAATATGTGAGGGACTAAGTTTAACAATGAGAGAATAATTATATATTCTAAAATCTATGTCTAAATTAACATGGGTAAAATCCTAATTATTTTCAAGGTAGCCAAACTTCTTGTTGAAATGATGAGTCTAGAGACATTGAAATATCTGAATACTGTAAAGGTTCTATTTTGTGCAACACAGTCCTGACCTAGCAGGCAAATGGGAAGCCTAAGATGGTCAACATGGCTGTCCTTTTATCAGGTAATAAATAGATGGGTGAAGAATTGTAGATGCTCAAGAAAGATCCATGATGGGTGATACAGAGGCTTTAGTCATTCTGCTCTTTAAGTGGATGCCCTGAAATCATTGGTTTGTTTGGATCCTGGTTGAGTTGCAAGAGACTTAGAACATGCAATTTTACATTAGGCAATATAGGTTATAGACATACTGTTTTGACTCAAGAGTTTAAGGTCTCAAATAATTACACACACACACACACACACACACAGGCTTCAGAAAAGGCAGGACTCACTAAAAGCGAGAATCATACCTTCTGATTATTACACAGAGTAAGTTTATTCAAAAGTACATAATTCTTTGAATGAGTGGTAGAATGTGACCAGAAGACATAATTTCCTGGTATATTGTTGTTGATTTTAAGGGCAAATCTGGTACATACCACCCAGTTTCTGCAAGTAGAGAACAGATGTGGAGACTACTGGCAGGACTGAGATAATACTAAATTCAAGATTGAGAAAGGGATGGCTATTACCCAGTGGAAACTGAACTTATCAAAGATGAACTTGGAAATTAGAGTAGCTTCATACAAATATACAGAGAGTACATATGCTTTATGTGTCTCAGTGGAAGAAGGCTCCTTACATGTAAAACTGAAAAATGGAAGAGCAGATGGAAACAAGCTTTCAGCTCCTCACTACTGTCCAGAACACAAATGGGTTAGGAAGCCCGGGCCTAATTAATTACAACTTTTTATTGAAGCAGGTATTGCACAGAAGGGTCAACAATAGGGCGCAAAGCTCTTCACCTACTCCCCAAAGTGATTTGTATCCCACAGACAGTAACTGGATGATGTCTGGTACTTTAATGTTTCTGAGTCATGGAAAACACTTAGTAGCTTCAGACCCCAGTCCTATTTTGCAGGCAGGCATACTTGAGGAAGTATGACGAGAAGCATATTGAGGAAGGTAGCAATCCTCTTCTAACAAACTCAGACTGGAATTTGAGTTGGTTACTACAACTGTTTAGCATGATAGTATCCAGCTTCCCTTTTAACTGTTGCAAGCACCATTTATTGTGATTGCTGGATACCAGGCTTTTCTATAGCAAAATTAGGTCAGGTTACACCCATCATTAACAGCTAAAATTCACCATCAGCTTTGTTTTCCCTGACAGGCTAAGACAGTAAGCACTGATCCTTTCTTCTGGTACAAGGTAAAAGAATAACTTGGCCTTATGGTTAGAATGGTGCAATTCTGAAATTCCACTACTCCAAGTCTCAGGCCTGCTTCTCTGTCACTCCACACAAGGGGACAGAAAAGAATTGCTCCAAATCTCTGGCCTGAAACATGTAGATAAACCCATTTGTTTAATTGTCTTCTAGGCTGCTAACTTGCACCAAAGCCTCAACTGAATAATTGCAACAGAAAAACCGTATCAATATTTACCATTTAAAAATATTGATGAAATGGCCAGTTTCACAACGTTTGCTGACATGTGATGTCCTGGCATAGATTGTTTTAATTAAATATTCAACTGCATCCTGTTTCCATGGAGCTCTGAAGGAAGCTAATTTCTTCCAACAGATAGTGCAGCAGAAGAGGTAGAAGAAAATCTCTCTGAGAAATGAGTTTCTCTTACTATTCAGTCTCTATTTGATTTCAAAGTGTGTCTTCTAGGCTCAAACCTCTCTAGTAGCAGCTGATGGTGCTTCATCAGTAAAGACATTTTCACAACAAAAGCCATGTTTTACAGCAGAATCTAGTTCCTTCAACAAAAGCTAGTTAAGTTGAGAAACGATACAAAGTTCTAAATACTTTTTAGGTATTATGAAGTGTAACTAGAGTTTTCCTGCCTTGCCCACAGTCAGGACAAATCTCTATCACCCGCCAGTCCCACAGCCGCTCAGACCCAACCAAGTAAACACAGAGACTTATATTGCTTACAAGCTGTATGGCCATGGCAGGCTTCTTGCTAACTGTTCTTATAGCTTAAATTAATCCATTTCCATAAATCTATACCTTGCCACATGGCTCGTGGCTTACCGGCATCTTCACATGCTGCTTGTCATGGCTGCCGCTGGCAGTGTCTCCTCCCACCTTCCTGTTCTCTCATTCTCCTCTCTGTTAGTCCCGCCTATACTTCCTGCTTGGCCACTGGCCAATCAGTGTTTTATTTTTTGACCAATCAGAGCAACACATTTGACATACAGACCAGCCCACAGCAATGAAGCATGTTTCTTTGGCTCTAGAGTTGTGCCAAATCACACAAATTGTTGTCTAATTGTAGTATGGATAGAGTATCAGGCAAATAGCCAGCTGTGAGGTCATTAGGGAAATTTTTTGCTATGTCTTGGTCGCTGGGTATCCTCATGGCCAGAATGCCCGCCTGTGTTTAAACACCCTTGAAGCTGTGAATTGGTTGTTCTTGCTGTATTAGAAAGAGATTCACTTTTTCACTTGCCATTTGTGTGCACTAAGGAACGTTCTGTATCCTCAGAACACTGTGACTTCATTCTAATATCACTTTCACTGGGGTTTTAAAGTAATTACCTGGTGGGATTTTCTAGAGGATGAGACAAACTACCTGAAAGGAAGTTGATTCCACCATGATTTGGGAAGAATAAAGTATCACCCTCATGAATATCCAACCCACCTCATACATATTCATAAAAAGGGTCTTTAAAATTCACAGTGTAGAATCTCTGGGCTGCTCTTTGCCTTCTGTATAACACTCTCTATTCTGTCTTTGAAATGTATGCTTCACGTTTCAAATAAACTTGTGATTAAATTGTCTGCCTCTCAGCTGAATTCTTTCCTTTGAGAAGACAGGCGCCTTTGAGACCCATTTAACAGAATTACAACAGACTTTGGAATGATTTTACATGATTTTTATATGGAAATTCAAAATTCAGCACAAGAACTTTACATACTTCTTTCAAAAAGTAAATGATACTCTATTGTTTATAATTCCCTTTTTGAGACATTCTTTTTTTCTGCTGCTATTAAGGTACATTACATAAAGCTAGTAGAACTTCTATTGTTTATAATTTCTCTTTTGAATAATTCTGGGTCCTTTTTCTGCTATAAAATTCTGACATAATATAAAGTTGGTATAATTCTTAGTCTACAAATTTTATTAAACATAGTTTTTAATCATACTCAACAGAAGTCAGAAAAGAAGAAGTCAGAAGAGAAAATTTTAACTCATTACAACATCCTCATACTTTGTATGAGTTGACTTTTAGCTAATAAAATACTGTTTATACTTTCAAGTTTTATTTATTAATAGTACAAATGTGCTTTTTAAATACCCTTGCACAATATATTCTTATTATAGAAATGTGTAAAGTATCAAATCTATAATTTGTCTAGTGTATTTTCATCGTGGCATCTGAGTTAAGAATGTTTTGCACTCTTGAAATTATAACCTTTCAAATGTGGTGGCATATGCCTATAATCTCCATACTCAGGTGACAAAGCAAAATAATGATGAGTTCTAGCTAAGTCTGGTCTCTATGATAAGATTATGTGTCAAAAATACATTAGGTAAGTAAATTATAGATGTTAGGTAGATAGATAGATAGATAGATAGATAGATAGATAGATAGATAGATGGAAGGGTGGATGGATAGATAGATGATAGAGATGATAGATGATAGATATGATTGATCTATAGATAGATAGATAGAGAGATAGAGAGATAGAGAGATAGAGAGATAGAGAGATAGATACATAGATAGATTCAGCAAAATATCTAGTCTCCATAGCCCGTAGTAAAAAACATGATGAAATTAGCAGCAGTTCACCCATTGAAGGTAAGTTCGACTTACAGTTTCTTAGTAGAAAATCAGTGCTGGAAATTCAACCAAATAGTAAGGCTTTTCTATCTTATTCCCAAGTAGGACTATGAATCACACTATTTATTGCTTCATAGTAACATTTACAACTACATCAGATTTTGATATTCTTATTTGATAAAACTTTCCTCATGAGTTTGATTTTGAATACATATTTTGGATTTACGGAAGTAGTTATGGGGTATAAATACAGTACAGAGCATTTAAAATCACGTGTGCATGTTCCCCAGCACAAATAAGTTAATGCTTGACCTCTGTCTGCCTTCCTAAGTTGTTTAAGATTTTATTACCATGTGCTTTGATTTGGGATTATCAGTTCCTCAAATATTTAAATCCTACATTAACTCTATGTGATATATACTCTGATCAAACATTTTATAAAGGTATAAATTAAGATTCTGAGTTACAAGAAACATGCCAATGATTAAAGCCTTAAGAAAAAAAACAAAAAGGGTGATCTTAAGTCACTCCCAGTTGATCCTATGTTCTGCTCTGAAATATTGCATTATCATTTTCCTTGTGGAAGGCTGTTATGCTCAAGTTGGAAATTAGCAGAGAAAGCAGTGGAATACTAAATTACAAAAAATTCTATTGAGAATGAAGTGGTTGAGTATGTTGTGCACAGAGGAGTTTCAGGGCAGTTAAAGTGTCGTTTATGATGCTTTGTTAGATCTACAAAAAACAACACAACCGAAGAATCCACACTGATTCTCTATGTCCACAGACTCTGGGTGCTAAAAAGGTGCTGGTGTAGTTTCATTACTTGTAACGTATGTAGAGTTGGCTTCTCTGCTGAGAATCTTGATCATCAGAGAGCCTGTGGTGTATGATCAAGGATTACAGAATTTCTACTCAGTTTTTCTGTGAACAAAGAGCTGATATAAAAACAAAATGTAAAATCAAACAAGCAAATGACAAACAAGCCAAACCTCACAGAGAATTGTAGGAAGTCTTGTGTTGCCATGGCTTCTCACCTGGTTTACCATATCCTTAGAACCAAAATTACCCTTACCTTGCTGAATGATATCCCTTAGACGTCATGACTGCACAGTGGCACCACCCAGTAGTGAAGCCTGCTTGCTTCTGAAGCAGTCCAAGTATTCATGTTAGAACTCTTCGTATTTTTTTTAATTTTATAATTTGATTTAATTTTACATATCAGCCACAGATTCCCCTGTCCTACCGCCTCCCGCCCCCCCCTCCCTCGAGCCCACCCCCCCATTCCCATCTCCTCCAGGGCAAAGACTCCCCTGGGGATTCAGCTCAACCTGGTAGATTCAGTCCAGGCAAGTCCAGTCCCCTCCTCCCAGGCTGAGCCAAGTGTCCCTATATAAGCCCCAGGTTCCAAACAGCCAGCGCATGCACTGAGGACAGGACCTGGTCCCACTGCCTGGGTGCCTCCCAAACAGTTCAAGCTAATCAACTGTCTCACTTATCCAGAGGGCCTGATCCAGTTGGGGGCTCCTCAGCTATTGGTTCATAGTTCATGTGTTTCCACTAGTTTGGCTATTTGTCCCTGTGCTTTTTCCAATCTTGATCTCAACAATTCTCACTCATACAATCCCTCCTCTTCTTTTTACTTTTCTGTCTTGGGAACCTCCAGGAGAGGAATGGTCATGTCCTTGTTTATGATTTATAATATTTAGATAAGCAATTTCTTTCTGTTGTCCATTTCATGTCTGTAGAACTCAGACAGCACCTTTGGGAAGATGGAGAAGGTAGTACTCACCTATTCACAAACCTAGGAATCTTGAAATACCCAATAAAGTTGTTTATGAAGATTCTATGTTATACAGGGGTTTTGTTTTCACCAATGATACCAATGGTTGAGAACTTAACAGAGAAAGGATTTGTTTGGCTGACAAGTCTAAATTACAGTCCATTATTATGGGGGCAGAAATTTGTAATAACTAGTTCAATCCACAGTCAAGAGCAGAAAATATGAATTAATATATACACATCGGTGCTCAACTAACTCTGCTCTTGTACAGTTAGGAATACCCTGTCTAAGGGATGTTGACAAACAGAACGGATTTCTCAGCTCAGTTAATGTAATCAAGAAAATCTTCCAAAACAGATTCTTGTCTCCCAAGTGATTCTCTATTGTATCAAGTTGATGAGGTTTTTTTTTTCTTTCTAATTAATTTGTCTATTTCAACGTATTTATGCTTAAGGTTTTTATACAGTATTTTGATAATAATCTTTCTCCTCCATCAGCTATTCCTTTATCCTTCCCTCCTCCATATCTACCTAAAAATCATGTTCTCTTTGTCTCTCTTCTGTCTTTCTGTCTCATTCCCTCTCTTTATTTCAAAAAAAAGAAAACCCAGAAAAATCAAACAAATAATAAATCATTGTAAGACAGAAATACCAAACAAAACAAAACAAAATGCCCCAAAATATATATGGAGCCCGTTTTGTGTTGGTCAGCTACTTAGTGGTCTTTGGTCCTGCTCTATAGTGTGGTTTTATACCTCATGACACTCCATTGGAGAAAAACGCTTCTTCCTTTCCCACAGGTATCAATCCCATGTTCCATTTGGTGAGGGGTGGGACTTTGTGTCCATGTGACTCATCACAGTGCTGGGATTTTACCTGGCTTGGACTTACGCAGGTCTTATGTATATTAAAAACAAAAAGTCTCTGGCCGGGCAGTGGCAGCGCACACCTTTAATCCCAGCACTCAGGAGGCAGAGGCAGACAGATCTCTGTGAGTTCGAGGCCAGCCTGGTCTCCAAAGCAAGTTCCAGGAAAGGCGCAAAGCTACACAGAGAAATCTGTCTTGAAAAAACAAAAAACAAACAAGCAAACAAAAAAACAAAAACAACAACAAAAAAGTCTGTGAGTACATAATCCTGTTGTGTTGGGAAGATACTGTTTCACCGCATCTAATAATCTTTCCTCTCCCTCTTCTGCATACATCCTGGGCCTTGAGGAGAGGGGTTTGATGAAGGCATCCCATTTGGGGCTGAGTGCTCCAAAGTCTCTCACTCTTCACACATTGTCCAGTTGTGGGGCTCTGTATTAATTCCTATCTACAACCATACAAAGTTTCTCTGATAAGGTTTGATTAAAGGGTCTAGATCTATGGATCTGATCTATGGGTCTAGAAATATCTCTTCAGGATCATTTGTTGTTATATTTCTTTAGCATAATAATAGTAACTTTCCCCCTATTCACTCTCAGGTTTTTGGCCACTATAGCATATAGCAGTGTTAGGCATGGATTCCATTTTGTGATGTAGGCCTTAAATGCAGTCAAACAAAATCGTAACATTTGTGCCACAATTGAACCAGTATATCCTGCAGGCGGGTCTCTGTTGTAAGTTGCAGAGTTTGGAGATGAGTGATATTGATGACAATGTTTATCCTCTGGTAGTATGCAGAGTACCTTCCTGAATTCCGAACACTAGTCAGGGGCCGGGGTGAAGGCTCTAGTTGGGCACCAGTTTCATGTCTGTATGCTCAGTCATATAATTCTATTTTCAGCAGTAGAACCTCACCATCAGACTGTAGGGCATAACCTATGTCCTCGACAATAGCCTGTGATGTTTGAGGGGTCTGTGGAACCCCTTTGGCCAGCAACTCAACAATGTGTTGCCCATACCTGGCATGTGAGGTTTTATTTGGTGACAAGATATCTAGTTGAGGCATTGTCTCCCCATTAAATAGTGGCATATATGTGTGTGTGTGTGTGTGTGTGTGTGTGTGTGTGTGTGTGTTTAAGAAACTTCTAAGATAGTAGGTTTCCATATGCCTTTTCAAAGGACCTTTTCTGTTAGTGTTAGTTGCCCCTCCTCATATTGCCTCCTTTACTCGGGCCCCTCACCCTTGTCCCCTGTTAATTCTCCCGTTCTAATTCCTACTTCATCTCTTTAAAATTCTACACTCTATCTTCTCTTCCTTAGAAGATTCCTCCTCCCACCTGGTCCCTCACTGGGTACCTAACATCTATGGTTATTTGGATCAAAACATGTGCATCTAAAGGTTAAAGGACAAACTCGACGTACAAGAGAAAACACGCAAACTTCATGAGGTTTTGTTGTTGTGTCTTAGGTTTTTTTTTTCTTTGTTTTATGTCTGTTTGTTTTTGCTGAGTTCTGGATTACCTCACTCAAGATGATTGTTTCTGTCTTCAATTTTCATGCTTTCATTATTACTAATATCTGCCCCATTCTCATTTTCTATGCATTGATGGACATACAGGCTATTTTCAGTATCTAGCTGTTATGAATAGAGCAGTAATGAGCATGGGTGAACAGTATCTCTAGTAAAACGTAAAGTCTTTTGAGAATCTGCCCAAGAGTGATATAGCTGGATATGAACACCACACCGAATAAATTAGACGGTAAAAGGAACAACTGTTTCAAATTCCTTAAAGAAGCTCTAACAAGTACATGGAAACTCTAAATTTTCTAATGTTCATTTTTTTCTAAAATGTAATTATATTACTTTCTCCCTTCCCTTCCATCATTCTAGAGTCTTCCAAGTCCTTTTCCTCCAACTCTTTCCATTTTCCTCACTCTCAGACTGATAGCCTCATATACCCCAATATATATACAAATATACAAATACAAACAGATGAATCCATTTTTCTTGTTTGTTTATACATAATTTCATGACTGACAATTTTTTATTTGACAACACATTAGGAGGCTCATGTGTGAGAGAGGATAAGTCTCCCTTTCTCAGCAGTCATCTGTTGTCTGCAGTTACTTGTCCAAGGGTACAACCTGGTGAGATTTTCCCTTTTCTTATTAGCATGTTCATTGATATTGCAGTTGTTAAGATTTTGTTTTTGCAGCAATTTCTATAAGATGCTTTTTCACAGAAGACATCCTGGCATTCTGGCTCTTAAAATCTTTCCATCTCTTCTTCTGCGATGTTCCCTGAGCAATATATCCAATTGAATGAGTCAGATAGCAAAAATAGAACAGAAGGTAAAAGAGCTATGATATAGCTTTATCCATTGGGGCTGGGCTCCACACAATCTGTTGATTGCTGAATTGTGTTAAATTGCTCTCTTTATTCTTATTCAAAATCTAAATGTATGTTTTCAAATAGAGTAGCTACCCAGCTAAGTGTGTCTATATAAAATTAAGTTGCAAATTCGGGAACATAAAGTGAAACAGATCAGCCTCTTTCAGTGTCTCAAGTGCTACAAGTGTGTAGTGGCCCTGCAACAGACTTCACAGATATGCAAAATCACTTCCTTCATAATGGGCAAGAGTAATATAAATATGACAACTTTCATTTTCTCAGCAAACATTAAAAGGCAGTAATTAAGAGTTTTCTTAAACCACACTACATATTGCCATAATGTCATAGTGCCATGGCCATTGAATGTGAAATATCAAGTGAAAACTACAAAAGAGGCTTCTGTAAGCACTCAGTATTTGGATGGGAATTTTATCTGTGTCAAAGAATTACACAGCATTTTATTAGTATGCACAATTTCCATTATTTAATCTATCAGTTAAAAATTTTAAATACATAAAAAAATTATGCTGTTAATAAAAGGAACTGGTGAGAACTTGTGAAAATTGAACACTTGTTTATTGCAGTGAATAGCAATATTGCAAAGTGTATGTTTATCAACCATCTGGGGTTAACAGCCTTTGTAGTGAGGAATCTCTAGGATGCCTTCCCGATGAAGTTACAATAGATAACTTTATCTGAATGTTCCAAGTCTTCTTAGAATATTTCTTTGATCAAAAATATCCATCAATTTAATGAAATGTGAATGATGTCTTTATTCACAATCATGGCTCATTCTTATAATTTCAATGGTTATATAATCCATGTTAAGACCTATAGGAAAATTCCAGCAGGAGGACAATTCTTAGAGCTGAATTAACATCTAAATGTGGGCCATTAGAGCATTTTTATTTTGGCAATAACAGAAGCATGTGGAATAATTAAGGGAGAGATAACCACTGGCATGCTATATATGAATTTGAATTAGAATAAAAGTCATGCAGTCATCAAAAATGCAATTCAAAGCAGTTGACTGGAAGAACTTAAATAGCGGGAATATGCCAGGCAGAGGGATGACTCACAGCAAAGGCCTTACGGCAGATTTGGGCTTGTTCTATTACAAAGGAAAAACATCAAATGACTGGAATGCCATGAATCAAGGCATAATGGGTTCAGCTACTCATAATAGAGGTTAAGTGAAGTGGAATGTCACACCAATGAAGAGAAAAAAGGCAGACTAAAACATATCTATATTTACCGACAACAACAAATTTAGAATGTTATAATGTGTGCATCAGCAGTAAACATATTTGACTAGGTGTGTTGCAAATATTGTATCTGTGCGCTGTGCCTGTGTCTCTAAATATTTATATAGATGTCTATATTATGTCAGTAGACAATGTTGAATTCTGCAAATTTTCAGTTACTGAACATCTCATTGCCTACTTGAGAGTAGCATTACAACTTAACACATGAAAAATTATGACAGACTCCTCCAATCTTACATCAATGGTGTTCACTCTCTATCGTGTAGCCTATTGTTCAAAGTAGTCTCTTAAATGAGTCTCTAATTCTAGGTATTTTCAATTTCATTTAATTCCATATCATGTCACATAAAATCTACTATGAAAACTCATTTCTCATTTTAATTTTTTGCTATTTATTCTAATAAGACCCTAGTCTAAACCAACTGAACTACGCCCCTCATCTACTGTCGAGATCTCTCTGATTTTCTGTCATGTGGTGTCTTAGTTCAGGTTTTCATTGCTGTGAAGAGACACCATGACCACAGTAATTCTTATAAAGAAAACATTTAATTGGGGTGGCTCGCTTACAGCTTCGGAGGGTGAGTCCATTATGACGGAGGAGCATGGTGGCATGCAGGCAGAGGTGGTGCTGGAGCTGAGAGTGCTACATGTTGCAGGCAACAGAAAGTCAACAGACACACTGGGTGGGAAAATGAGCATAACAAACCTTGGAGCTGGCCCCCACAGTGACACAATTCCTCTAACAAGGGCATACCCACTGCAACAAAGCTACACCTCCTAACAGTGCCTGTAATAATCCCTATGACATTATGGGGGGCAATTATATTCAAGCTAGCATGTGTGGGAACATATGTGGCTTTAATTCTACTTACAGCATTCTATACCATTAATATTTTGTCCCACAGTGGCCTCAGGGATTCAACTTTTCCATGTTATTCTCTCATGCCTGTGGCTTGCAGTGTAGGAGTTCATGGGAGGAGGGAATCTTTACCATAGTTGAAGGGGGTCTGACTTAATAGCAGCTTTTTAAGATGGCAGAAGTTTTCCCAAATGTGGTACAATGCTGAACCTTTCAGCGCCACAAAGAGACTGTCAGGAGAGAAAGAAGGTCTCTACTGTAGCAATATTGGTCAGTGTGATTCTAAGTGCAGCTTCTGAACTCTGACACTGGAATTGAGAGATCAGCCTGAGCAAGACAGTGTGCCCCTTCCTCCAGTCAGACCTCCGTTGAAAAGCTAGTCTTTTCTGCAGAGACCTGACAATGTTACCATTTAGCCCGGTGGCTTATGGCAAGCGTTGCATTTTTATCACTTGTGATATCTAACCCTCCTTGAAGCCTCCCAGAAATTCTGATTAAGTGCATTTGTGTGGGGTTATTGATTTGGTGTTTTTAAATATTACATGGCAAATAATTGTCATATTCCTATCTATGCCAGGAACTACACTTAATTTTTTTTCTTAAATTATATTATCTCATAGAATAATAATCTCACTTCTGTATTTAGCTCACAGCATTATTTTTATGTTAACAGAGACTCCTTCACATGCTCTAGTTATATTAACTAGATGCTCTCTGACAGATATTTTCATTAGAAACTGCATTTTTCTGATGCTTCTACAATAAGACAAAATCAATTACTCATCTGAAGTCACTTAATCATTCAGTTTTTTTTACAGAGAACTCCAAATACAGACAGAATGAATCTAGCCACTTCAGCATTTACCCAAATTACTGTTCAGTAAGGACATATAATTCACTATCAAGAAAACTATTTTCATCCAGTAAAGTTCTTCTTAACTTTTGACACTGGCATTTGGGCATACTGGAAGTGTCCTCACTCCACCAAACAGGCAACATGAGAAATTAGGTAGCCAAGAGCGTGAAGTAGAGTATGTGCATTAGGTGGAGGCAGCCTTACGTTTACCCCACCACGCCCACTCCACTGCACAAGCGTTCCCAGTGTAATTCATCTCCTTGAACACAGCCTTATTTAATTATTGCCTTCTGATATTGATGTCAGGTTATCAAGACAGTGGCTTTGGCATTGCACCATCTCCTCTGTCATGCCAAGTCTCACATCACATGGATCACCTTCTTTACATGAAGTAGGCCTGTGTTGTGAGTGGTAAGATTGCCAACAACCAAGAAGACATGGGAAATGATTCCTCTTCTGTCAGTTACCATGTCAAACAAACCTGAAAATATAGCCTAAATTCTTTCTGCTGAAATAATCCATACAAGAAAGTTATAGACCACCATGCTTATTATGCCAAACAAGAATATGAATTATTTATTATGGGTTGGCAATCAAGAATGTGCTGGCACCTGAGAAAAAATATTGGTAACAAAGCTCAGGGGTGTACCATTTTTAAAAGCAAAAGACCTTTAAAGGCAATAGACCACAATTATATCACTCTTAGAAAAGGGTCAAAGTAACTTTGTAATATCTGTTTTGGCAAAAATAGTAGGTATTGCAAACACAACGATTAATTTTTATTTATATCTTTATGTATTTCTTCAGTGTATGTTTAGTTTGCACAACAATTATTATTTTATTTAATAGATCTAGACCATGATCAGTGTCACAGACAATCTCACATGTGTTGTGAAGGAGACGGGTGTTGATTTAAAGGGCTGAGAAGGGTCAAAGCAGATATAACATGGTGTCAAGAATTAGATTGCATTACATTAGTCGAGTTCTTGCAATTCTGGAAGGGCCTATGCTATATTTGTGTTCTGAAGACTCTGAATATAGGAATTCTTAGGTATCAGTTTCTTTATGTTGCTAATTTGGGGAGTAATTTTATTTACATGTAAATAAGTATGTGCATTCTATCAAGTTAATGCTGTTATGAATTAATTCCTGAAAGTGATATTATTAAAAACTTTGTCAAGAATAGTTTTTCATGTTATGCAACTATAAAAAGTTAAATTACGATTTGTTAAAATAAATAATTCTAGTGCTTACACAATTCACACATGGTGATGTCCAGATACTCTTTCGTTTACACTACTTATGGAAGAATGATTTGTGGAGGATGATGTCAAAGCAAATCCACTTGACATATTCATAAGAAAACAAAATTTAAAAACTTTGTTTTTAATCTATGAACTTTGTATGCACGTTTTTATTTATGTGTTCAATGATTTAATATAGCAATTCTGCTTTACTCAGTTCCTTATCATTTCTTTAGCCATAGAAATGCCTGTTGTCTAAAACCTGGGAGTTATTAAGCATGTTGTTGTTGATTAGGAAATTTAATCAATAAGAACAATGCAATAGTTCAAGATGGAACAAGGTACTAGCTAACATTGTTTAATGTAACATCGGGGTTCACAGCACCAAACTTCACCAAAGATGGGCATGTGACTAACAGGAATATTAATTTAGTAGTAGAGATTCCATGGGTCAGATGTTGAGGGTTTTTTGTTGATCTTCTGGAGGACTCAAGTTCTGTTGAGTTGGTTGTATAGGTCACAACCACGTATAACTCGAGTTCTAGAGGATCCAGTACTCTCTTGAGACCCCTGTGGACACTCACTCATGGCTTATATTCTTATAATATGATCACATACATATACAGAACAATAATAAATACTTATAGAAGTACTGACTCACAAAACGAACTGGGTTAGAAATATATTTGATGAACTTACAATCCGTGTAATAATAGATTTAGAAATCAGAAAAGTAGGTCTTAAGTTTGTCATTTTCAGTATCTCTTTAATTTTTCATTTTCTTGTAATTTGTTTATAATTAATATTCCAGAGACTCATATTCTTACCACCACAGGTACCAAATTAGATGAGAAAGAGGGGCAATTCTCAGCTGTTTAGATGTCCTCTGTAATGAGAAACAAAAAGAATGTGGAGGTGTATGATTAAAAAATACTAAATTGCTGCATTTCTGGATAGGTAAATGTGTGGAAAATGGATGATACGGGAATGAAACTTTCATCATGCTGTCAAAAACAACCAATAAAAAGTCTTTTCCTAATTACTTCTAAAAGCCATAACTTCAAGACAAAATATGAAGATCAAATAGCCAAGTTTCCAGAGTAGAATCTGAATAAAATTGCTAAGATATTTTGGAGAAGATGATAAAGTTCTACGTTCACTTACCTTGAATGCATGTGGCCAGACAACAGAAAGAAAATGTGTAATTGTAATAACTGGTTGGATTGTCTTATCTTTTTAAGCATTTCATCATATTCCATTTTTAATTAGACAGTAGAATACCTAGATTGTTTAGCCATCTCTGGTATTTACTGCTCCTTCCACCAACACCCAAATGTTTTTAAAGTCGTATCAACACAATTTAAAAGTTGTTCTTAATGAGTTCTTTATTCTATACTTCAAGGGTTCTTTTATTTAGGCCTAATATATTTCTTTATCTGAAATGCAATGAACCAATTGACTGATTTGAATGAGAATCTTCCCATAGGAGAGATATTTGAATACCTCCACATATTTGCATACTTGTCCCCAAGTTGGTGGAACTGTTTGGGAAGGATTAGGAGATCTGGACCTGTTGAGGGAGCTGTGCTACTGAGGGTGTGCTTTGAGGTTCCAAAACTCTCCTAAGGCAATGTGTTGCAGGGCAGTCTCTGTAAGAAGACCTTGACATGACAATAAGTCCTGAGAGGCCATTGTGTGAAGCTATGAAGGTGAAGACCTGTTTGCATTGGAGAGTCCAAGATGTTACAGATGCCAGAGCCATGAGATATCTGTCAATAAACCACCCTAAAAAATAGAAGTATGTTGTAGGCAGAAAAGCCAAAACTGCAGAGACATCTAAGCCCTCTAACATCAAATATGGTGCTGCAGGATTTAGAACTATACCATATGCACTGCTGAGTTTTGGTCTTGCTTTGGTCCAGTATTTTCTCACTATGTCCTGATTCCTACCTTTTGGAATGGTGCTGCACATTCTGTGCCACTCTATGTTGGAAGGATGTAATCTGCTGTTGGTTTTTACAGATGGTTACAGTGAAGAGATGTCTTAAGTCTCAGAAGAGACTTTGGACTTGGGGCTTTTAAACAGTGTTGAGACTGACCAGCTATGGGAACTTTTGAAGTTGGATGCTTTTCATTATGATTTTGTCTTCAGCTGGTGGAATGGTCTAGGAAATATTAAGAGGTGAGGCCCTGTTGGAGGAGCTGTATAACTGTGGATAGGCTTTGAGCTTCCAAAAAATCTGGAGCTTTTGCTAGTATGCTCTTTGACTCCTAATGGTCATCAACAGTTGTTTCTGCCACCATGCCTGTTTTAGTATCGTGATCTCCAAGACACTTAAACTATAAGCCAAATTTAATGCTTTCTTTCATAAATTGTCTTTCTCTGCTTTGTAGTGATGCCTCAGTATGTGAGCTCTCAGCTGCTGCTCCGGCACCATGCCTGCCTGCTCTGATGCTCCCTATCTTATATAATGGTCATGGTCATGGACTCTCATGCTCTGAAGCTGTCAACCCAATTAAATGCTGTCTTTTATAAGTTGCCTTGGTCATGATGTTTCATGACATCAATGAAAAAGTAAATAAGACGGCAATTATTTTCTTTTAATTCCTGTTACGACTGTAACCCACAATCACTTTCCTCACTGAAACTGAAGTTGTCAGTTCAGTAAGGACAATCATTACAAGTGTTATTGAAAACCTTTGATTTTACTTCATAATTATCAGACAAAACCCAAACATTTTAACTCGTTAAAAATATGTTCACTTTAAAGCCTCAGTCACTGACACTTTCTTAGTGTTGCCTTAGGTGTTACATTAAACTGTGGGGATAATCTGAACATTTAATATTATATGTCATAATACTTTTTACTTACTATTTCTATATCTTTAATTTCATATCTGATTAGAAACTTTCATTAAAGCATCTTCTCCGGCATGAGGCTCTAAAGTGTCCCCAATTCCAATGTCTTCTCATCATCTCATAAACATGTTACATTGTTGGCATTTCTCTTAATACTAATCTCAACATAATTTAATTGTATGAAAACATTCTGTGTTTATCCTTAGACTCTATGGTCAACCATGCAGTGAGAATATGTATCATTTTACCTTGTTGCCTATCCAGATATCTAAATAGGAGAGAAAGTGGTATTTTTATGCATTACTCTATGCCTAATTTAATTATATAGTAAACTCATTCATGACAGAATTGAATTATCATGATTTAACAGTGAATGTAACCTAGTCTTTACTCAGCAGACCTTATCTTATCTATGAGAACCTCTGGAGGATTTACAAAATTCTAGCTTAATAATGTGCACTCATTGAGATGCTGGATGAGTCCTGCTCTTCCTGGCTGTCTAAAAATAAATTTAAACCATTCATTGCTTTATTCACTTAGCTAATATTTACTCACCAGTAACCACATTTTCATAGCATTTTGAAGATGCAGTGATGTCAATACCTTGAACAAAACAAAGGTGTCAATATTTTCATGGAATAGACAAATTATCAAACAATTTATATTATGGATATATAATGTTGAGTGTTATGAACCCACTAAACAGAATAATATAATTTGTAGGATTTAAACAAAGACATGTTTCAATTAAACCATAAAGAATGAACTTTGTAAGTGCTATTTCAACAAAGACAATAAAGTAAGGCAGAAAGGTATATTCTAATTTTTAAAATGGTAACTCATGTCATAAAGAACAAAAGCAAAAGAACTAATATAACATTGTCCTGGCTAGTCAACTTGACAAAAGCTTGAGTCATTTGGAAAAAGAGATCTCAAATGAGAAAATGCATCCATAAGATTTGCATCTATAGATTTACTCTATAGAGCATTTTCTTAATTAGTGACTGATAAAACAAGTTTCAACCCATTATAAGTGGGATTTTTCTGAGGGCAGAGATATATTTGTATTTTGTATTATTTTCTATTACAGGAAGAAAAGATTGTGACCACAGCAATTTAAAAAGGAAAGTGTTTTGTTTGGCTTAAGGTTGCTGTGAGTTACAGTCCATGATGGCAGAGCTAAGGCACAGTGGCAGGAACAGCTGAAAAATCACATCCTGATCTACTATTAGGAGGCAGAGAACACTTTGGTAATAGCTTGATATTTTTGAAATTTTAGTGTCTGCCCACAATGAAAAACCTCTCCCAACAAGATTGTATCTCCTAAACTTTCCTAGACAGTTCCACCAACTGGGGATCAAATGATTAATAATATGAGCCTATGTAACTGATTCTCATTCAAAACACCATATAAACAACCATGCTAAGCATCCCATGGGAAAGCAAGTAAATAAGCTGTGCTCTTCCATAACCTCTTTATCAGCTCCTGATCTGTTTTCCTGTCCTGTTATAAATTCCTGCCCTAACTATCTTCAGTATTGGACTGCTACCTGGAAGTTTAAGTTAAATAAACCCTTTTCTTCACAAATTTGCTTTCAGTCTTGTGTTGTCACAGGCACAGAATCTCCAATTAAGACAGGAATTAGTACCAGGGGTGGAGTATTGAAATGACAGAGAGGTTGGGGCTTGACACTGATACTGATGGTGTATCTTCACCGATAGCCTGTCTTGACCTCTCACTGTGCTAAGTCTCAAGTGTTTTCATGACCTCTTCATGACTTCAAAACCAATACCACTTGGGAGACTCTGGAATTACAAGTTCAGCTGCCAATATGAGATACTGCCTTGGCTCTCTCTGGATGCAGTTGCTGTGTGCTGAACCCAAGGGAACTCTTTTTAGAAGATTTTGATTGGTTCAGCAATGTAAAAGGTTCTACTTTGGTGGTTATAGACTTCTAATTCTTCAACTCCAGTTAACCAGAACCACAGAATATTAATTTAAGATACAACATATATTACCCTCAAAGAGGCTTGGCACCATATGGCAAGGTTAGAGTCCCTGAAGAAAGCTCAGGAGAGTTATTGGTGAAGGTATAGCATATTTGCAGAGACTTCAGCATTATGGAAAGACCTATACCATGTATGACCAAGAAAAGCAGTGGCAATGGTGTGGAGCCAGCCTAACCTATGTGATATGCTATGTGTGCTGTGGTAAGCCCTTTGGAGCATAGATGATCCTGAGGTCCAAGATCTTCTGAAATCTGACAGTGAGTTTAATACTGTTGGGCATTAGTTTTGCTTTGAGTTGATTGTACCTGTGCCCTGGTTATTCTCTCTTGAAATAATCAAATATTTAACTTATTTTTTTTCCTGGAGCTCACATTTAAAGAAGCTTTGCATTGTTAGAGAGATTTTGACTTTTAAAGGGATTGTATATCTTGAAGAAACTGCTATTTCAAATATTGAAATTTGAAGACTGTAAAATTGAAAATTATACTCTGTTTATACTGTAATATTAATATGAGATCATGGGGATAAACAAAAAAGAAAAGGTTATTGTTTAATCATGTCCCATTGGTATGTCAGATTGACAAGTGCTCAATTTTCTGCCTAGTTTTATTTCAACTTGTTATAAGTAAGAGTCAT
The DNA here is from genome assembly GCA_902168325.1 of Peromyscus nudipes. Classification (NCBI taxonomy): domain Eukaryota; kingdom Metazoa; phylum Chordata; class Mammalia; order Rodentia; family Cricetidae; genus Peromyscus; species Peromyscus nudipes. The sequence continues at coordinate 16,209 of CABHPH010160280.1, read as the reverse complement.
TTGGGTAAACAACTCTCAATTTAGAAAATGCCTTCGTAAGATTTTCCGGCAAGGGATTTCATAGTGCATATTCTTAATTAGTGATTGTTGTAAGAAAGCCCATCCCACTGTTGGTAGTGCCATCCCTGTGTATGATATCCTAGAGTATAAAAGACAGCAGACTGAGCAAGTCATGGGGAACAAGCCAGTAAGCAGCACTCCTTCATGGCTTCTGTTTTAGTTCCTGTCTTCAGGTGCTTGTCTCACTTGAATGCCAGTCATGTCTTTGCTCACTGATGGACTATTACCTGAAGTATAAGCAAAAAAAACCCTTTCATGCCCAATTTGATTTCGTTTTCGATGCTTTATCACAGCAATAAAGCCCTAAACTAAGACAGTAATTGATCAGGATTCTCCAAATGCAGTGATTTAAATAATGATGATTCTTGGTGAAGTGAAGGAAACATGACAAGGCATTGAAGGAAAGATAATAAAAAGTGTGGTTTTAGCTGAAAATTTGCTTCTGTATTATTTGATGAGGAAACTGGTTACAGAAATTGCAACACACGTTTAGAAAACTTATTGGATCACGAAAGCAGACCTTGATACTCCCATGTCAAATAGTATTTGATTAAGTACTGGATACCTACTAGATGACAGATCCTTAGCTTATAAGTGACACAACCACAGTTTGCTGAACAAGGCAGGAGAAGCTCTGAGTTGTTATCCATCAGCTGGGCAATGTGCATGACGACCCTAAAAGGGGAAGTGCATTTTCTTCTTCAAGTGAAAACAAACAAGTGCTTTAGGAGAAACACTGGTTATAAAACTTTAACAAGTGTTTGTATCATCTGGAAACTGCAGAAACTCATGGTGCTACTGTCACACTTCTCTAAAGATTAATTATGTCAGACTCTCCTGGGGACTTACCACAGTGTCAGCAGTTGTAAAGACTTCATGCTATTGTGTTGTGCAGACACCATGATGAAGCTAGATTAGCAGTGCTAAAATGTGACAAGAAAGGAGAGCACCATACTTAGTATGGGAAGTAATGTCTAACCTCATTGGAATAGGAAACTCTAAATGTTATTATGCAGAGAAATTATAATATGTATTAACATTTTAAAGTATTTCTTTCCATTGCCATACAGATAATTACCAGTACATTTGAAAGTAGGATACGTATCAGTATTTTTAAATTAATTTTTCCGTAAATATATATTTTAATCATGTTTTACCATCCCTCAATTCCTTCTGACTCTCTTCACCTCTCTTCCCATGCAATATTATTTTCTCTTTCTCTCTCTCTCAAAAAACACACACAAAAAAAAACTAAAAATTAAAACCAGAAAATCAAAAAGACCAACAAAACAAAAGTAAAAAAAAGAAAAGTCAATAAAATATGTGAAGTTTATTTTGTGTTGGAAAACTATTCCTGGGAATGGGGCCTGTCCTATGGTGTAGCTGATGTTCCCCATTACCTTATCTGAGAAACTGATGTTCCCTTTGCTGGTGGATATCAGTTACGATTAGATTCTTTGTTATGGATGTGATTCTGTGTCCTTCTCCCCCTTGTCATTGCTGGGATTTTGTTTTGGTTCAACTTTTAGGGTTCTTATGCATTCTGTCACAGTCTCGGCTCATAAGTTCATTTAGTTCTATTGTGCTGGGAAGACACTATTTCCTTGGTATCATCCATCACCTTTACATCTTATAATCTTTCTGCCTCCCCTTCTGCATATATCCCTGAACCCCAAGGGGAAAGTTTTGATCAAGGTGTCCCATTTAGGACTGAGTTCTCCAAAGTCTTTTACTCTCTGCACATTGTCCAGTTGTGGGTATCTGTGTTAATTCTTATCTATCACAAGAAGAAGCTTCTCTGTTAAACAAGGCATTGATCTATTAGTATAGTAGCGTGTCATTAGGAGTTATTTTATTGCTATGTGCTTTAGTAGGATAACAGTAGTAGGATTTTCCCAAGACTCATGACCTATCTATCTAGTCTTAGGTTTTTGGTCACTTTAACATTATTGCCTTTTATTAAGGCTATTAAGGTTTTTTTTTTTTTTCCTACAGCCTGGTGTGAAGGCCCTGTTGATTAAGACAAACTTACCTATATCATCTAACATGGAGAAGTCACACTGATGTCTAACTAGAAACTTCATCCCTACTGACCAATGTTCATAGTGCTGAAGGGTACTCTGTATAATACTGGAAGAAAAAGGTAATTATCGATACCACTCAGCTACAAACCCTGAGAACTACAACAGAGACCTGCCTGAAGACATTTTGGTCCAATAGTGGCACAAATGTTATGGGAGAAATAAACTACTTCTCAAAAAACAAAATAAATTAAAGGTCCACTCCTTGAGATGGAACCCGCAAAAGAATGCAATTTTTGAATCCATTATAGTCTGACCGGCAAAGACCAACAGTGGCTATGGAGTTGGTTAAGCATAGACAAATCTGTGGTATCCTCAAAACTGCAGATAACTCAGACATCTGAAAAGTGATTGTTTATTGTTCGGGAATGAGAAGAACAAACAGCTTCATCCCAGCCCCCTGGCTCTGCCCTTTGGCAATACACAGAACATGTAGATGATCTTCTTTGTGTGAGCAGGTAGGTGACAGTAATTAAAAGTCCTTGTGTACAGTAACATTAAATTGGTTACCAGAATTATAATATGAGACACTAAGAAGAAAATGAATATTCAGGAGTCTGAAATTAGAGAATCCAGAGATTGATATGTGATGCTCACCAGCAATGAAATGATGCTTGGGAATGAGGATGGTAACACTTACACAGTGACAAATATATTTTTAATAGGAAGAAGGAATCAAGAGGACCTCCTGAGGAAATTCAAGTCATGAAGCTTCTGAAGGAAAATGCATTGTTAGACATGTGATTGAAAAAAAAGAGACATAAGGGATTTTTATGGAAAAGTAACAAAAGTGGAAATACTATGAGACAGAAAATATCAAAATTCTTCCTGACAAATGTTGCTAAACACCGAAGACAAAGATTAAAATAATAGATATGTTCTTGTTAGAAGTAGAGAACATTTGTGAGTTTTATATGGGCCATTTCAGTGGGATATAGACTAAAATGTCCAATTCTAGTGATAGAAGGGAAAAATGAGAAATAGGGTTGGTGCCTAACTGAATATTAAAACCTTGAGGAATGAAATCTAGAAATGAATAGGAGTATCGATGAGTTGATGGTTTTTAGGGAATTTTTATTGTTTTATTTAAATTGTGGAAATATTAGGATATGGAATAAAAATTATTTTTTTCATAAAAGTAAATGCTGATGTTATGTGAAGATAAAATATTTAGAATCAAGAGCAAAGTCCGGGTATATTTTGTAGATTATAGAGTGAGTTTATTTTTGTGTCTCCATCACTAATATGACTATAAATCCTGAAATAATAAAAGAAGTGAGTAATTATTTTAATGAGGATGCTGTGAATTGAAAAGTCAGCATGATGGCCAGAAAATAGGATATTTTATATCAAGCTCTTGGAGGCACACTTGGTTCTCGGTAATAATTGAACTTGTACATGATAAGGAGGTATTGGAGAGATAGATGTTTTGAAGGCAGTGTATTACAGAACAGGTAAACACAGGATGCCCGTCTAAGTCATACAGATGTTAAAATGACTCAGAGCACTGATCAAGTAGCCATCAGGGAGCTAGTTCCACAATGACTGTGGCAGGATCATTACACACATTTCAAAACTAACCTTCCTGCTCTTCAGAGGAATGAACGAACGTCTTAGGTCACACATACTCAAGTAACATAATATAAGGAATGAGGCTTCCAGTGTTGCGGCATATAGATTTGACATGTAATTAAATACCTGAACAACTAATAAAATTAAAAAAAATAATATCCGTGTATTTTCTTCTCTATGTATGAGTTGGGAGGGGAGAGCATATGACATAATTCATGTGTTGAAGTCAAGGGACAACATGTGGGAGTTTGTTCTATCCTTCCATCATATGGGTCCTTTGGACCAAACTCAGGTTGTCAAGCTTAACAGCAAGTTTCCTTTCCCACTGAGTAGTCTGTAGGACCTCATAATTTTATTTGAAAGAAATGAATTCATCAATTTACATTTTCTTTGTTATGGGAAACTAGTTTTTATTTCAGAGATTTGGACTTTGGGTCATGTCTTTACTGTTAAAAATTGTGAAGGTCAGATGAGTATTGTCTGTGTTTCTCATCCCATCTCTACTGTCTGGACATGTTAGAATACTGGCATTCCCAAGACTTTTGTATGAGTTGGATATGTGCCGTTGCAACATGGAGTTCAGAAATAACAACGAAGTATAATCTTGGAGCGTTCATGTTCCTCACTAGTGTGGTCACACCCTGGCCTTTCTCTCTTATTCTCAGGCTTCATCTGAACATACTCTCTCTGTATCCCTGGCCTTGAGGCATCCAGCATTTCAAACAACCTGTTCTGCTCTATCCTTTCTCATATTCACTAGAGAGTGGAATTATGCTGAGACAGTGGAGTAGGCTATGGATGTTACAGTATATTCATATTATCTCTTACATTTCACAAAAGATTATGGTAGGATACTCAGCATGTAGAATAGATTGTGATTTTTAACACTCACTCCCCGTGTGAAAAATCCTATTTGATCCACCATCTCCATGTCTGGAAGCAGGCATATTTAGTTACAAAAGTAGATTTCATGCCCTTCAAATTTATATTGTTTGCATCTTCTAGCAGCCTTGGTTACTTGCTTGACTTGAAAGCACAACATGGTCCATCCTCGTCCTTAGGTGTCCTGACATACCATCTGTGTCTGAGTTCCCCTTGCCTCTCATGGAGCTTTCAGAGACAAACTTACAGTTAATTTCATACAGTTCACTTTTCTCAGAGTCTGCCTTTGAATAGTCCAGTGCTAATAACTATCATTGCCATAAACAATGATATTGGAAGTGGATTTTCTAGTTCTAAGTCCAAGATCTCACAACATTGAATATATGACCACTAGGTGGCTTATAAAAGGTTTATAGTAAAAAAAAAGAGATATTTCTCTAGATCTATAATTACATTGTTCATGGGAACAAGGTTGAAGTTGTATACAACAAAGGTAAATGTATAAATATGACCAAGATTGCAAATTGTAATAATAAGGAGGGAAGAGTTTAACTCCCACAACATTAAAAACAATGTGAATGATATATGGAGTGAAATGGTTTTGTTTGAATTTGTGTGGTACATGCTGTGAGATGATTGGAACATATCCACAAGAGGATCTGGCTGGGATGGAAAAGTGGTGTAGATAGTATTTCACTGTACACTTCAACATGACTTCTTTCAGGGAAGCACAGATTTAGATTATCTTGTCTGGCTCCCATGAAAGTGGGATTCCTTTGAGAACAATTTGAAGAAATAGCTTGGTCTTAAAAAGTCTCAGCCTTCTGTAGGAAAGCATATTTATAATTAGAAATATATGATAATAAATTTTCACAAACATGAACTGTCATCCTTTTTCACTGTCTGTTTACGTGTTCACAAATGTATATAAATGTATGTATGCAATTACATAAATGAAAAGAGCCAGGCACACACTACGAATACCAAGCCATTAGGAGAACAGATGCTTTAATGAATTGTGCTAAATTATTCTGGCTTTAATAAAATAACAATGTTCAATTAAATATTCAAATCTCAAAAGCTTATTAAGGATACTATTAAAGATAGATATTGTGCTTGTTTCTTATCAAGTGGTCATGTGATTTGTGATTATGGTTCAATGATTTTTAAGTTCCAGTAAAATATACTAGGGCTTCATTTTTCACAGGAAACAGACTGATCAGTCTAACTGGAAACTACTGCGCTTTATTGCAAACCTTGATTACCTTTCATCCCATTAAAAAGCTGTTGAAAGATAATTTATTTCAAGTTGTTAGCAGAGGATAGAAATTCCTTTTTGTTAATGGGTCAGTCTGATTATATCTTATTACTTGCTTTTTATTTGTCTTGATTAAAGAAGAGTAAATTAATTATTATCACTATTTCAGCATCTCAGAAACAGAGAAAATTATATTTGCTGAACTGTGGCTTACATAGGTCAAATAAGCTTAGCTATAGTTGAATTTAATGATTTTGAGACCATGAGTAGATATAGCAATACTAGTACTTAGCAATTACTCTTGTATCTAATATTTTTCTAGAAAACTCTTACAGGAAATAGGGTGAAATTGTTCTTAAGTCATTCTGTGAGACAAATTTTGTTTTTATATCTTAACAAATGATTAAAGTTGTACAAATCTAGACTGTAGATTGCCTAAGTAGATTGCAAACAGAATCTTTTTGTGGTAGTTACTAAAAGGAATGAATGAAAAGTAACAGAAATGAACAAAAGTTGACAGTGTTTTCTGAGATACATCTTCCTGGAATGTTCTATTGACCACCTATACCACTTCTCTGATACACCTGCAGATCATAGTGCTAATGAAATTGTCCAGCTGTTGCAGAGACATGCTCAATTTTCTTTAATTTTCCTTAATATGAAAATGCAAAAACACTGCCCTGTAAAAACAGAGAAAGCTACTGTCAAGTAATTCATATGAATGTACTGTCTGTGTCCTTCAACATCCTGAAGTCTTTTGAGTAACTAAAAACCACCAATGGTGGAATGATCAATAAATTCAAAGTTTATCTATTATCAGATAACTGGTATCAGATGTATGACTATTTGTCAAAATTTCAATTATATTTTTATTTTAAATGTTAAATTCTTAATTCCTAGACTCTGTGGTCATGATCTTATTTGAAAAAAAATGATCCTTTAAGATGGTTGAATTATCATGAAGTGTTTAAATCAGATCCCCATGATGACTTTATAATTTATCCTTTGGGGAAAATGAGGAAATGTGCAAAGAGGATAAATAAAGGGAAAATATTAGAGGAAATGACATTCCATAGATGATAGAAAGTCTGAGGATTCTGGAAGAGAGAAGAAACAGGAGCTATTCCACAGTCCCCAGAAACAATTAAGGAGTTCATATTTTGTCTTGGAATTCTGGTTTTGAGTATTTATTATTATTCCAGGTGTTCATTTAAATTCATATTCAATTATATGTAATTTTTGAACTATGATTTAATGTAATTAGTTGTGAGGAAGCAAATTCCTATTGTTTAAGCCACCAAATATGTGGTGTTCTGTTGTGATGAGCATAAAAATCTTGACCCTATGATACTTTCAAGATACTAAGAGAATTGATTGTAGATGCTGTTGTATATATATTCCCTAATCATCTAACCATTCAACGGGGAGATGGGATGATACTGGACTGCAATTCTAAACAATATAATTTATAAAGGTGTATTTACAACCTTGTCACACCTTTTAATACCTGGCTTCTACTACAGAATAATAATTGATGTAAAATTATCATAAAAGCACATTTGGTTTGTGTATCAGAGTGTAATATTGTAATATAAATGAGATTTTTCCTCAAAGAATATGATATAATTACTTTAAAACATTAAATGGTTAATAACTGTTTGAGACAGAGTCTCTGTGTAACCCTGTCTGTCCCAGAACGTGCTATGTACCCTAGGCAGATTCTAACTCAAAGAGATCCACCTGCTTCTGCATCCCAAATTGTTAACAAATTTTAAGAAATTTATACAAATTATACATCTGTAACATCTTTATGCAGAAAATTCCTCTCACATTTTGTCTAATATTTCAAGAAATCTTCTTTCAACTATTGTAAATGATAGACTCATGGTGTAATTTGCAGAAATATGATGAAACGAATCTCTAAATTGAAATTATTCATCTTAATCACTTTATTTTCTGTAATTCATTCCATATATCTCCTTGTCTCTTTAAACATGTCATTTTCATTGATTTATCCATTCTTATCAATTACAAATAAAATATCTAATACGTAATCATCTAAAATATTCACCAATCAGTATCTTTTTACTCTTTTTTAAGTAGTATGGATAAAAATGATTGCAGAGCTAAGTCACTAGATTTTCTTGTACAGTGTTTTTTTTTTTTTACTGTATTTCTTATTCTTAGCATTCATACTTATCTAGTATAGTAGACAAACCAGTTACTATTCTTTGTGGAACTTTGTTGTCAGGGCATAAACTCAATCTCGATCCTATTTCAATATCATTTATTTATTATTTTTAACTACACATTAAACAAAATAAAATTTCATTTATGTTATTTTATTTTTGAGATTGTAACATAATTGCAACATTTCTTCCTTCCCTTTCCTCCCTCCCAATCCTCTGCTCTCCTTCAAATTCATGGCCTCTTTTTCACTAATTTTACTGCAAGCATATATGTATATATGTGTATACATATATTCCTAAATATAACCTGTTTAGTCCTTAAACTGTTACTTATATGTATGTTTTCGTGGTTGACCATTTGGCATGAGGCAACAAATTGGTGTTCTCTTCCCTGGGGAAGACCACATTTTCTGTTCATAGATTTCCTCAGTTGTCTGTAGATCTTTGTAAACAAGAACTTTGTAAACAAGGTTGAGACTTTGTGGGCTTTTTTCTATCCACTTTGTCATGTCCATTGGTGTCACCCTTGATGAGATCACATGTGAACAATAATGTTAGTGATACTGTATGAGTGTAACTTCTGATGTTACTAGGAGACACTATCTCACAGCAACATCCCTGGTCCTCCAGTTCTTACAATCTTTCTGTCCTTCTGCAATGTCTCCTGAGCCTTAGGTGTAGGAAAGTTTTGTTGATGCATCCATTGAGACTGGACTTCCCAACTCCGTATTTTGATTGGTTGAGGTTTTCTGTAGTGGTCTCTATATATCTGAAAGAGGAGTTTCCTTGATGAGGAGTGAAGACCTATCTGTGGGTAGAAGGATGAATGTTCATGAATTCTTGTTAGGGGATACCTTGGTTTAGTAAATAGTGCTTGTAGATTCTCCTCCAATAACCATAACTTTTCTAACGCTGAGGAAGCTCCAGTATCAGGCATGGTTTTCCTCTTGTTGAGTAGATATTAAATCCAACTAGAGAGCTGTTAGTTACCACTAAGGTATGTTACCTTTAGGGTAACAGTTGCTGGATGTTAATGTACTTCCTAGGAGCTGTAGCTGGTTTGGAATGTTGGTTGCCTCCTTCCTTTGAAAACTCGCATGGTACCTTCTGATACCTAAAATCTAGTCTTCAGTGAGGGAGCATTGATGCCAGGACCTTAATGGGCAGTGTTTTACAAATGATATCTTCCTGAACAATAGCTGCTGTCATGTCATTATTGAATAATTAACAATTTGGGAATATAATGTCTTTCATCACAAGAAATAATCAAAGTGTTTAAGTTGTTCAAAAAAAAGGTTGTAAAGAGTTAAAAATTTTCTAACATTATTTCTGGTCAGATGATGAGGCAATCTACAACCGAGGTAGGGTGGGTTATACACTGAGAAAAACAGGTTAAGCAGACTATTCTTTCAAAGGAATCCTCAGTAACTATTGAGGTTTTCTGTTACAGCTGCCACAAACAATAAGATTTCTAATATTACATTTTGTTTGCAAGAAGTAAATCTGTAGAAACCTAGAAATTAATGACTTTTCTCAGACCCATGTGTAGTACGGATATTAAAAAGGTCTTATTAAAAAAAATCCTGGAGCCAGATGTTGGAGTAAATTCTGAAAGATCAGAGAGACAAAGGAACAAGCCACTGCCATGTCTCACCTTGCCAACTCCACAAATCCCCTGACTGAAATCCTTTGAGTTTTTACATGAAAGGCTCCAGCCAAAAAAGTCTCTAGCTGAAAGGGGCTTCTGCTGAAAAACCTTTAGTTCCTGTCTCCTCACACCTTATATACCTTTCTCCACCCTGCCATCACTTCCTGGGCTTAAAGGCATGTGTGCTTCCCAGTACTGGGATGATTAAAGATGTGTGCGACAACACTGCCTGGCTCTGTTTTCTCTCCTAGACTGAGTCAATCTCATGTAGTCCAGGGTGACTTCGAACTCACAGAGATCTGGATGGATCTCTGCCTCCTGAGTACTAGGATTAAAGGTGTGTACCACCACTGCCTGGCTTCTATGTTTAATCTAGTGGCTTGTTCTGTCCTCTGATTTTCAGGCAAATTTTATTAGGGTACGCAATATATCACCACACCCATGAGAGAACTGACTTGGAAGGTCTGTCTTGAGTCAGAAGCCAGAAATGACATGAACATCAGTGAGGCATAGTTTAACTTCGGTGACACAGACACTGATGAGGATTTCAGCCTTAGGAGGCCAGGTAATTGACTCATTCCCCTAAAGTGAGCCAGAACGCTGATCCAGAGAAAATGTGGAGTGATAATTTGTGTTATTTTGAGACACTAATATGGTGATAGTTCTTAAAAATCAACATAATAAAGTACATAAATGCAATGAATACACATATTTCATGCTTCATAAAATTTACTAAACTGACTATGTGACAAATTTGATTTAGACTGTTATATAGGAGAAAAATTTTGCCACGATGGTATTTCCAATTATTATTGCCGCATTTCATGTTACATTCTTTAGTTAATATTTGACTATAAATCACATATAAACTGGTCTCTTCATTTTCATATTTGGTACACATGATCCTACATTTGAAGTAATTCTGGAATAAAATGCTTAGATGGTTTAGATTTAATAGAAAACATTCTGAAAAGTACCAAAAGATACAATGGTTAGAATCAAATAATAATAATAATAATCAATAATAATTCTCTCATTTAGTTGTTTGATTTCTCAAGAGGCTAGAATTTAAATAGTAGTAAAATAGAAATAAGCTCTGGAGATTTGATTTTTTTCTGGCCTTTTTCAATATTTTGTCTATTACTTCCACAAAAAAGAAAGACATTGTTAAAAACAATGGCCCTAGTTCAAAGGGAAAATGTTGGTATCCAGTACTGCACCGAGGAGAAGAAAAACCAATTACAGCGCTTCCAAAGTGAGTGCTGAGTATAAGTCGCCTTCACTAAAATTTATATTTTGTGATGGATTCTTCAGAGATCTCCAAGATACTGTAACTCAGATCTCTTCATAATCTTTGCATATTTCATGAATTATCTACCTTTTAAATCTGAAGATACAGCTATCAAGATCAAATCTTAATAAAAGCTTATCTATGGATATGATAAGATAAAAAGGGAGATTATGGAATCTACTTTTAAAAAGGAGCTACTTGTTTTAAATAGGATAAGTAATGAAAAATTTTTTGGTCTGAGTTTATCAAATGTTACTGGACTGGACATTGTTAATATAATGGACTAGACATCGTTAATGTAATCTTGACTGTGTATATTGTATATACTTATTGGACATAGTTTTTCTTGTATTAATTATAAGCTTTTTTAATTTTAGACAAAAAGAGAGGAAATGTGGTGGTATTGTGTTCCCCAAAATATTGTGTATGCTAATAAACTTATCTGGGGTCAGAGAACAGGACAACCACAATATTAAACATAGAGGTTAGGCAGTGGTAGCATACGCCTTTAATCCTAGCATTCCAGAGACAGAAATCCCTCTGAATCTCTGTGAGTTCAAGGCCACATTGGAAACGGCCAGGCACGGTGATACACACCTTTAATCCCAGAAAGCCACACCTTTAATCCCAGGGAGTGGTGGTAGAAAGCAGAAAGGTATATAAAGCGTGAGGACCAGAAACTAGAGGCTTTTTGCCCTGGAGAGGCCTTTGGCCTGGAGAAGTCTTTGGCCTGGAGAAGCATGTGGCTGGTTAAGCTTTCAGGCTTCTAGCAGCAGTACAGCTGAGACCCATTCTGGATGAGGAGGGCTCGGGGCATCCAGTCTGAGGAAACAAGACCAGCTGAGGATTCAGCGAGGTGAGATAGCTGTGGCTTGTTCTGTCTCTCTGACCTTCCAGTGTTCACCCCAATAACTGGCTCAGGTTTGATTTTATTAATAAGAACCTTTTAAGAGTCATGCTACACTTATCTCCCCATGTAAAATGACTAACAAAATGGAAAATTCTGTACAGGTGTCAGCTGATTTGAGGAAACATCATCCTAGCTACTGTTGGAGCAACCACACTTTCATGGGTTTCGATGATTGCTGACTAAGATCAGGGTGCTACCATGGAGATCCTTTTATTGAGAGTGCGTGGAATCCTTGCTGTGTTTTTCTTCGTGTATGTAATCGAAGAGTTTCCCAATGGCTTTTCTTATAAGCACATTATTCCTATGGGTTCTGAGCTCCCTTATTCTTAAACATCCTTCCCATAGTCTTGAGTCTAACAGTTGACACATTTGGAGTTGTGGCTTCAGCTCAAGAATGGAAGGGTCAGATACAGTTAAGTCCATAGCAAAAACAGTGTGTGAGCATGTCAATAATTACTAGGTATTTCTCCATAGCAAATACCGTGTGTGAGAATGTCAATAATTACTAGGTTATTTGTATACAACATGCAAGAACACAAGGGAGTAAGGGGCAAGGCATGGAAAGGGAAAATGATTCACAAGCATCTCAATTACTTGATGGAATTGTTCTGTTTGGAGTGGCTTTCATATCATTTTATTCTAAAGCTCTTAATTACATTTTACCTATTGCATCAGACTGCTCTCTTGTCCAGGTGGGTTTCCCCTGTGTTCTGATCACAGACTGCCTCCACCAGCGCTAGGGCCTGGAGATTTTATGTAGGTGTCCTTGTCCTCTGGCTCTTCTTTCCATTTACATTTGAGACATATGGCTTCTCTGTGTTTGAGTTCCCTGTCATCAACCCCTTGAGTCCTTTCTAATTAATACTCACCATGATTCAATAACATGACATTTTAAAGAACTCATGATTTTCCAGTGAAAACAACCTAAGTTTTATGACAGCTACTTTTCCCAAAACAGCATATAAATTTTACATGATTATGAAACCAGTGTTTCCAACTTCCATTTTATAATTGTCATATATGATATTTATATAATGTGTCATTTTTAAAAATTTTGATAAAACTGATTTTCAATAATCTGACAATGAATTTTGGTAAGGAAACTGAGGGTTAACTAAGTTATAAAACTAACATTTCATTTGTTAATAGATTTTACGTAGGAACAACATATTAAGTTTGCAAGATTAGGTGATTGCTATGTCTGCAGAGAGGAAGGTGCACCTAGAAGACTCTACCTTGCTCTCTTAACAAGAAGAATCTGTTGGGAGACTCTGTTGTCCTCTAACAGCAAGAAGGCAGATCTGGGCCACTCTGTTTTGACATCTGAAAGCAGGAAGAGGGGTCTGGGAGACTGTATTGTTCTCTAACACCAAGAAGGTGGATCTTGGAGGCTCTATATTGACTTCTAAGAACAGCATCTGCTTTTGGGTGGGTGGATACTTATGCTGAAAGCCACTGCTTTTCAGCTTCTTAAGAAAACTCTTCCTATGATACCCTGAAGAGCAGACTGGAGCTGCTAACGTTGGGAGCAAGTGAATGAATGGCCAAGTTCTTCATGGGGCAGAATTTTAACGTTTCAATAGGGTTCCTACTCCATAGAATTTAAACAGGGACCAAGAGAGAGGAAGGAACACAAAGCAGAAGGAGTCATCATTGCTAATTAAAACAAGGAGATGCTAAAGAAAGCTTATATTTCCATCAATAAAATATAGAAATACTATCTTCATATGCACTGCCTTTTATTATTTTAAATTTCTCAGAAACTTTTATATATGTTATATAAAAGGTGGGTCTCAGATTGCTAAAAATAATTAGTATAGAAACAAGCAATAAATAGATATCCAACATTTTTCCTTAAGGGAGTCAGAAAATAATTTCCCTCATACTATTGTTAGCTCATTTTATATGATAAGTGATGCTCCAGTAGTAAATCTAGACATTACTGGAAATGTTCTGAACTGCCCAGCAGCCACTAAAGACAATTTAACTGTGATTTATTACCAAGCCACAGAAAATATGCTACCATTCCTAGCCACTTTCCTTCTGGACATTGGGAACAAGAAAAGTAGAGTGTGTTCTTGTGGTTAATGGTAAGTATAAATAGTAAGTTCATGAGACATTTTCTATTTCCCTATGGTGGCCACAGCTGCCCCTTTGAAATTCCTGGTAGTGGCATCAGCAAGAGTGATAGCCCTTAGTACACAATTGCTATTAAATCATTTGTGGTCACAGAATTCCCCCTTTTACGTGATTGAATGATGAGGCAGCCACAAAAAATATTGAAAAAAATATCTCATGGACCTGTCAAAACAAATGGCTGAGTATCATTACCTTACTTTTCCCAAAATAAGAAAATGAGGGTATAATATTTTCACTTAAACTTTTTATTTAAAAACAACAGATAGATGTCCTGCTATAAAAAATATTACAATGCTAATCCATGTACATTTCACCTGGTTCTTTCTTTCTACAGAAATATCCTAAAAAATATGCCACAGCATTGCTACTGATTTTGAATTATAGTCTGGAAAAATACATATTGCCATGACACAAGAGTTTCTTGCTGGCCTTAAATAAACACGTCCATGTCCTTCTCATCCAGCCTGCTCCTTAGGCTTTAGCAGTCATTAATGAATTCTCCTTCTCTCTGCATTTTAACTTAAGTAAAATTTTATTTTTTGTTTCATGCTTATTGTTACAAACACACAAATATAAATACAATCAACTGATTTTAATTAATGTTGGCTCTTAGTGATGTCCAGTTGGTATTGAATAAACAGTTAGGGAGCTCATCCCTGGAGAAGACTACTTTATACTCTCTTAGCAATCATTAATTGCCTCTAGCTTTTCAACTAAAGGTGGGACCTTGTGAAACTTCCCCCATCAACATTGGTATCAACTGGTGTTGTCATTATGCAAATCTTGTTTAGGCAGCCAAATTGTTAGACAGCCTTTAATGTACATCATTCATTTTAACCCAGATGAACCAAAAATGAAACTAAGGAGCCTTATAGGGAAGGAGAAGAGGGATTAGTAAAACTAACAGGATATACATATAGCCCAGTAGTGTAACTATGAAGCAAAGGAGAAGCCTCAGCAAAACAAACAATGGCACATGTCATCTTTGAGGCCTTGTTGACATTTCATGGGTGCAGGTTCCCTATCCTATAGAGAAGACACAATCGCTTGTTAGACCTCGGGGTCCTCCAGCTCTTACCATATTTCTGCCTCTTCTGCAGTGTGCCTGGAGTCTTAAGTGTAGGAGTGACTTTGGAGGTGTATCCAATAAAGCTGGCCACTCCATTAAGTTATTATCTGCATTTTGGCCAGTTGCAGCTTTCTCTAATTGTCTCTGTCTGCTGTAAAAAGAAGCATCTTTTATCAGAGCTAAATTCATCAGTAAGTACAAGGGTAAGTATTTAGAATGCAGTTAGGAATTAAACGACTTTAGGAGAGCGGCAGTGATAGGTTCTCCTGCAGGCTCTATGACCTCGTCAGCTGAGTAGTGGTCCATTCAGACAGGTGTTGATTGCCCCAAACGTAAGTGCTACCATTGTCACTATTTGTTGGAGTCATAGTTAGGTAGGACTATTGGTTGTTTATCATTTTTCTTTTCCCCTTGAGAGTTTTCGTGGTACCATGAGGATCTGTGAAACCTAGTCTTCAGTGGGGAGGCAACCAGATGAGGTCAAACTCAGTTCCTTCAAATCCTGTCTCCAAAGTATGCAGCAGCATGAACTTACCTTCAAATTCTGGGAAGCAACTGTTTGCGTAACAGTACCCTATAATGTTTCAGGAGTCTCTTGACTTTTTGACCAATAACTCCAAAAGCTCCTCATGTCTGGTGTTGGGTTGTGTTAGACAGTGTAAGTCTCCTCCAGGTTTTCCCACTTCTCTAATTACATCCTTTCAAGAAGGTAATATAAGTAGATTCATAACACTGATTACTCTTGGTACTGGCCTTTTCTTTTGTTTTTCTTATTTTTTAGTATATTTATCTCTGGATTTATATAGATGGTTGCAATATATCTTCTTCCACAGTTGGGTAAGATGTCATATAAAGTATATAATCCTTGGAGTTTTAAGTTTTAATGAAGTCTATTTAAGAAATTATAAACAAAAATGACCAGAGAGAAAGAGCAACAAAACTTGTAGTAGACACCTGCCAATCTTGTGGAATTGCTACGTAGAGTCAATTTAATTGGTGCCAATTTAATTGATCATACAACTTTCTGTAATTAACAAAAGCTCAGATACAATGGCTATGCTACATATTGGTGTAGAAAATCAGCATTTAGCACAGAAATCTGATCCAAAT
>CABHPH010160279.1:8845-30571 GCA_902168325.1 Peromyscus nudipes | reverse complement strand
GAAGATGAAAAAGTTTTAATTTGTAAAATTCATAAAACTAACTTTCAAATGAGGTGTTAACAGCCATTTTTTAAGATCAAAGTTTATGTGCTTAGTACTATCTGTAGCGCTAAGCCTCAAAAATATATCCAATTAGCATATATATATTCCATTAGGTCTGTTCTAAAGGAATGCTATCACGAAATTATTTGCCAAGGTCACTCTGGGCTTAATGTGCGTAATTGCTTATAAATTCTAGTGTTATCCCGGCTACATCTATGTCCCCTTGCCTGCAGTTTTTTATTAGTGTGTGTGCACGTATGGGTGCAGTATTTATGCATGTGTCTGTGCAGATGTGTGTACCTGATCAAGCAGAAGCCAGAGAAGGCTGTTCCATGTCCTGCTCTATCTCTGTCTTATTTTTCTGAAACAGGATTTCTCATTGAACCTGGACCTAGACTAGTGGCCAGTAAGTCCCAGTGCCTGTGATGATTAGTTTTTTTGTCAACTTGACACAAGCTGGAAGCAACTAGGAAGAGAGAACCTCAAGTGAGAAAATGCCTCCATCAGATTGGCCTGTCAGTTAATTCTGTAGCACGTTCTTTTTATTAATAACTAATGTGGAGGGCTCAGCCCCCTGAGGGCAGTGACAGCCCTCAGTAGGTGGTCCTGGGTTGTTTAAGAAAGGTGGCTGAGCAAGCCATGGGGAAAAAAAAGTGAGCAGCTTTCCTCTGTGGCCTCCAGATTGCTGCCTTGAGTTCCCGGCCTGACTTTGCTAGTAATGGACCACAACTGTAAGGTAAAATAAACCCTTTCCTACCAAGTTGTCTTTGATGATGGTGTTTATCACAGCATAGAAAATAAACTGGACTAGTACAATGATTTTCTGTCTTCCCACTCTCCAGCATTGAGGTTACCTGTGCTTGTGTAGCCAAACCTATTTTGTTTGTTTGTTTGTTTGTTTGTTTGTTTGTTTTACATTGGTGCTAAACCCTGAACTCAGAATCTCATACTTGCACAGAAAACAGCTCCAGCTACAGTTTTGAAGTCCTCATATAGGCATCATATAGGCTGAAAATGGATATTGTTCATTGCTTTTTTGCCTTTTTTTTAGTCTTTTTAAAACAGGGTTTCTCTGTGTAGTTTTGGTGCCTGTCCTGGATCTCACTCAGTAGACCAACCTGGCCTCGAACTCACAGATCTGCCTGGCTCTGCCTCCCGAGTGCTGGGATTAAAGGCGTGTGCCACCACTGCCCGGCATTCGTTGCTATGTTTTTTTCATTTTTGTTTTTGTTTGTTTGTTTGTTTTTTGAGGCTGGCAGAGAATGTTAAAAGCTTGGAGAGACGGATAGCTAAGTAAAATCAGGAAACAGCAATGTAGTAGCCTAATTCAAAGGTTTCCTGAATTGAACATGAAACACCTGCCATTCTTGGTCTAGCTTAAACTGAGATTATTTTGTGTTAGTTGATGTTCTTCAGAGCAGAAAACAACACAAGGGGCGGGAGAGCCGCCTCAGTGGGTCAGAGCACTTTCTCTGAAAGCATGTGGACCTGATTACTTGTGTAAAATCTGGACATGATGTTGGGAGGCAGAGTCAGTTGTATGCCAGAGACTCACTGGCCAGCCAGCCTAGCCAAAATGGTGAGCTTTGCATTCACTGAAAGACCCCATCTCATAAAATATGGTGGAGAAGCAATCAGAAATATCCTGACTTCAACCTCTGGCTGCCATACACATCCACATGACCAGCACACATGTATGTGCATAGCCCCATTACACACAGTATAAAAAGCATCAGTCTTGGTCAATAAATGAAATGATATAATCCTAACCCTGGTTGGCATGATACTTATCTCTGAGCCCTTAAGTGCTGCACCCTAGCAACAGTCTATTTCTGGCTGCTTGGATTGCTCTTGCTGGTTTTTACTATTTAGACCATTGGAACTACAGTGTGGATAGCCAAACTCTGGGCACAAAAGACCATTAATGTGGCATGTGCCTGTAAGAACCCAAAAGAAAGGGCTCCCGAAAGCTATCATATGGTTCTCAATACAAGTACCTGGTGATTTGCAGTGTTTATGCAGAGTCATGCTAAGTTTTAGCTCCATCCTCCATTTAAGTAAAATACCTTTGTGTTTGGGGAAACTTGAATAGTCAAAGTCAAAAGGAAGAGTGGAGACAAACATTTACAATATAAAATACATGGTTGAACTTGAATGCTGGCTCTTACTGTTGTGAATGGCATAGAGGACGCATAACAATTTAGAGGCAGAAACAATGGAAGGGTGAGAAAGAATTGCGTGGAATGTCAGGGAAGGGCTGGGAAATGCTGGCTTCTGAACACGCTATGGCCATTGCACTCGTGAATTCACAACACTAGTGTGAAAACTGTATTTTAATGAGTTAGAAGTGGCTCAGATTGGATACATCTGCGAGTTAAAAAAAATATAGCATCCTTTGGAACAAAAAGTAAGTACAAGGTCCTTTTAATATTCTTCCAGATATATCAAAATCTAGGCTAAGGCTTAGTCAGTAAAGTGATTTGCCTTGCAAAGACAAAGAGCTAAGTTCCACCCCAGAATACATATAAAAACAGCTGGGGTAGTATTGTACACCTATGATTCCCAACATTGGTAGGGGATGGGGTGAAAACAGACTCCTGGGACTTGCTAGGGATAAGCAAGCTTCATCTAATTGGCAATATTCAGGCCAGTCAAAGACCCAAGAGCTGAGCTTGTCCTCTGGCTTATATGCATGTGCATACATGTACACATGTTGTTGTGACACACACATGAACATACACACATATGCAGAAAAAAATGGATCAAGTACACTGCCCATGGATTTAAACTGGCTAAAAGAAAATGTAGTATTTTAAATCGACTTGTTCTAAATGTGAGAGGTTGTAAATATCCCTAACAGAAGAGCATGGCAACACATAAGGGGCTTTGAAAGGCTTGCTTACGGGTGAGGGGTTTCTCACAAGCAGTGTTTAGTAGGGGCTTTCTGCATATCTCCTGACCCTGTCTTGAAGCCAGTATATCTCAATATATTGCTGTTATCTCAAAACATTTTAAAAACATGAACATTTTATCAGCCCAAGGAATTATCCCACTCATTTACCATTCCTGTTCTGACATTTTAAAGGTTTACATTTTTATTATGTGAGTGTGTGTGTGAATGTGTGTGTGTGTGTGTGTGTCTGTGTGTCTGTGTGTGTGCCATATGTGTGAAGGTGCACAGAGTCTAGAAGACATCATTGAACCCACTGGAGCTAGAGGAGTTACTATAGGTGGTTGTGAGCAGCCCAGTGGAGGTGCTAGAAACCAAACCCAAGCCCTCTGCAAGAGCAGCTAGTCCTCTTCACTGAGCCATCTCCCAGTTCTGTCCTGACTTTCTGTGATTCCTTGAGGAATTAAGCAGAAGATCATCCTTGATAACATATCACACTTGAATACTAGAAGTCAGGGCCCTTAAAAGAAGCTGGAATGTGTAGTGGTTTGTATATCTCTCTTTTTCTGGGTGAATTTCTTACACTAATGCAATTGAATTAGTATTTTTCAGCATTTCTGGAAATTCACAGTGTTATATGTGATTTGAAATGAAGCTAAGTTGTTTTTTTTTTTGAACTTTGCCTTACGTTAATTTTAAATGCCAGCAGAGAACCAACCGCTGTGAAAATTAATGAATGGGCTACAGCAGTCTGTCTTTACTTTACACTTGACTGATTTTGTACTCGTTGAGCATATGTGACAAACCAAATAACTCACATAATACAAATGACACTGCAGAAATCGTGATCTAGCTGCAGTTTGGCTAAGCAAGCAGATAGACAATTCCATTTTTTCTCCTGAAGATAATCACCCCAACTTTTTTTTAAGGAATTAAAATAAAAAAGTGGGGTTTTACTTATTTATTTTTATTTTTATTTTTACTAATCCTAGAGAACAGTGTCTGAATGTTTTATCACAAAATTCTGTTATATTTCACTTATGTTAGTAATTATTTTTATTCCATTGCATTATATGCCACATCCAAAGAATTCTATGAAATCTTGCATTCTGAAATTTCATAGCCCCAGTTACAAGGGATGAGACGGTTTAAATGACACAGATGTGTCACTCTTCATGTTTAGGTGTGAATCTCAGCCCTGCCCTGACATTTCCCAACTAGAGAATGTTTTTAAAATTCTATTTTTTATTTATTTTTTGAATTTCATACACGTATTCAATGCATCTTGATTATATCCACCCCTCACTTCCCCTCCACTTCTCCACCTCCCAACACATCCCCTTCCCAACTTCATGTCTGCTTCATTTTGTTAATGACTTACTGAGTTCATTTAGTGTGACCCATGTGCCAGAGAATGACCCAACCTCCATGTGCACATGAGTAAACCTATCAATGGCCACACTACTAAAGTAAAGTGATCCCCCTCCCAGCATCCATCAACTGTGAGTAGCTTCTCAGCTAGGACTGAGGCCTTGGAAGCCCCACTACCCTCCATATTGGCAATTTCAACTGTCTTGGTTCAACGCAGGTTTTTTTCTGTGAGCTCATGAGTACAACAGCCATGTTATGTCCAGAAGAAAGCATTTCACAGCTGCCCATCTGCCAGCTCTTATATTCTTCCCACCTCCTATTCTTCGCCGAAGCTTGAGTCTTGTGAAGTGTGTATGCGGCTGATATAGATGCTTGCCTACAGCTGAAGAGCACAGTCACTTATCCTCAGCCTTTATACAATTATGAATCTCTGCATTAACCTCTACTCACTGCAAAAAAGAAGCTTCTCTAACAACTTTGACTGGTTTAGAAGTATCATTTTTCTCCCTTTCAGAATGAAGATAATAGCGTTCATCTTGGGCATTGTATTTGGACACAGAATGGAAATAATGTATGTTAAGGATCTAGTCCAGCAGTGATAATCAATATGTAAAAGTTATAGACCCAACAGCAATAGCCATAATTATGACAGTACAATTGCAATCCAAGAGTAAAGGACACAGTCTTCCTGTTTTACCTTGAGACTCAAGCATAGACAGTAACCCCACTGCTGACAGACACATCATCCAAGTAGCTTTCCTGAAGATGCCCAGAGAAAAAGTAGATAAAACATAGCACTCCCCATAAATATCATTTGTCAGTGTGTGTGTGGGGGGTGTATGTGGCATATAGGTGATTGTATTTCCAGTGCAATTCAGTCATGAAATCAAAAGCTGACATTTCTCTTTTTTAAGATTTAGTGTGTGTGTGTGTGTGTGTGTGTGTGTGTGTGTGTGTGTGTGTGTGTGGTGTGTGTGTGTGGTATACATATGTGTGAAGGTGCCTGTAGAGGCCAGAGAAAGGGAATCAGACCCTTTGCAGCTGGAGTTCCAAGTCTGACACCAGTGCTATGATTCTCACTGAAGTCTTAATGATTGAGTAGCAATTGCTTTTAACAGCTGTACCATCTCTCCACCCTGGAAACTTGACATTTCTTAGAACAAGTCTGTGCACTTGTTTAAAAATCTCCCCTTCTCTGTAAGTAAGGCAAGGATACAAGGCTAAAAAAAATGGGGATTTTTGAAGATCAAGAAATAACCATATTCAAAATACATAGTCTATAATCTGAGAATGATCCAGGAGGCTGAAGGCTTCCCAAAGTGTCCTGCCATGTGTATGCGCCTCAAAGGATTATCAGCTGTTGTCTTAACTTGCTGATGGTTTCTGAAAGCTGGAAGCACTCAAGGTCATCTGCCTCACTGAGCTTTCAATGCCTGGCCTAAGTGCACATGTCAGCTGACACATTCAACCAACAATCAGACTTCACAGTTTTCTGTTTTCAGGTTCTGGTGCTCAGGTCTTCCATCCCCTGTTCCTTCTTCCTTTCAGTGAGGATAAATCCATGTTGCCATTTCTGGGTTTTCTGAGCTCCATGACCTTCCTTACTGAAAATGTTTATTACACAGTGGCTCTGACCTCAGTTCCCAGTTATTCCATATTCAGTTTGTTTGTTTGTTTGTTTGTTTGGTTGGTTGGTATTTTATTTTAAAGCTATGTGTATATGTGGCAGAGTGTTGGTTTGTGCATGAACGTGCAGTACCCAAAGTGACCAGAAGAGAGCACTGGATTCTTATAAGCTAGATTTCCAGGTGGTTGTGAGCTGCGGATGTGAATGCTGAGAACTGAACCATCTCTGCCAGAGCAGTAAGGACACTTAACTGCTGAGCTAGCTCTCCAGCCCCCACTTTCAGGGCTTTTACTTATTCATTTATTCCCCCATCTGGAAGTCCTGTCGTATTTTTTCTTTTATATTCCCATTGCACTGTCTCTGTTAGTCTGATCTGTTACCATAGTTACCTTTGACTCGTAAGTACTCCTATTTCCATAATGTTATGAAAAAATGTCTCCCTTCTTTCAGTGTGTGACCACTGAGAGATAATATGCACACATCACTATTTTATAGGATGAGAGACAGAGAAAAAAGTCCTCCAACTGTGAGCCTGTGATTCTGATGAGAGACATGTCCAGTTTTTGCTTAACTGTTGTTGGACTGAGCCAAACGCAGGATGGAGAAGACAAAATCCACCGTAAGATGGAGACACAATAGTATCCATCTTGTAAGTCAGTTATGCTCATAAGTCTCATGCATATGAAGCTGCTGTTTCTTTTTAACTGAAGAGGGACTTAATAAATTCTAGCTATGAGACTTAATAATCATTTTAGTTATATTAAATTTTGATCTTTCAAAGAATCCATAATACTCTGCTTTGAATTTTTAACTTTAAGCTGTTTTTTAAAAAAAAAAACTTAAGCATTTCTGGTAGGGACTAAAGTAAAGACCTTACCTTCTTTCTACTAATAAAATATTCCAGAAGATGGGCTTGAAAGAATAAAAGACAGTGGAGTTCAGATCTTGTATGATGAACTTCTCTGCCTTCTCATGCTGCCTCTTATAATTCAATGATAAAAAATGTATTGGGCTTCTAGTATGTGCCAATCAAAGGCAAATTCTCACCAATGTCACTAACCCATTCACACTAAAGTGGTCTGAGTTACACCATACTACAATGTTCGACATTCATTACTTTTTGGAAAGTTGCTACAATGCATGGATTTAAAACACTTTATCACTGAGATAACTCAATGGGCAACAAACTGACTGTGGAAGTCTGATGACCTGAATTCAATCCCTATAGCCAGCCCACTGTGGAAGGAGAGAACTAACTCCTCCAAATGGTCCTCTGACCACCTTCATATATATCATGGCACCTGCGCATGTGTGTGCGCGCACACACACGTACACACACGCACCACATAAAATAATAAATAAAATGAAACAATTCCTATTAAGTGATTTCTAGGATGTAGTCATGCTTCTTCATCTATTAAAAACAAGGGAGCTCATATAATTAAAGTATAAGAAATAACTACGTATTAGTAAAATAATATACAAATATGTGGATACGTTTCTCCAGCTATTTAACTTAAACTATGTGTTTTAAATTTACACATATACATCCCAGCAATGAGGACAGCTTTAGTGGATTTCTAAAATAGCCTCAACTTTGAAAATTGCAGCTTTGTATTGTACTACATACAGTAAAGTGAAAGGTTATAAAGAGAGAGAAGTATACTTCATGATTTGGTCAACAGTTAAATGGAATATTTAAAAACACGGGGCTTTGATTGGTATTATAGCCCTACTCCAGCTAGGGAGTAATCAAGATTCTCTAGCAAAGTTTTGCAAAAAAAAAGTATATTCTAAATATTTAATGAGTTTTTGCAATATGCTGTACTGATTATAAAACTTAATAGACTCTTCACGTACAAAGTGTAAACTGACTGTGACATAGTACCTTTCTCACACTGATCCCACAGGGGACCTTTATATTCTGAGCCTTCTCATGTTTCCCTGATTTCATGTAGTTCTCTTGCAATAAAATTAAAGATTGTGATTCCTCATTTCTTTGAGAAATCTCTCCATTCTAATAGTATTTGTGTCGCTTCTTGTTTTCTTCTTCTATTTTGGAATATTAGGTCAATTTGGTCTTTATCCAGACATTCTTTGTGACTCTACCCACATCTGCCTGATGCTCTATGATTCAACACACCCATTCTCCTTGCTGGAGATACTTCTAAGAGAGATGGCACATATGTGTGTGTGTGTTTGGAGAAATGCTTTCTCCTCTTATTGAATTCTCTTAAGGCTATGTTTTCCTCTAAAATAATAAGGATAGAATTTTGTTTGGTTCTTTTTATCTACAAACATTTCAATGACAAAGGGACTTTTAAGAGGTGGGGGCCTGAGCTGAAATTCCATTATTAGAAAGAAAAAAATATTGAATTATAAATCAAGCTATGGTATATTATGGCTAGCCATGTGGTCAGAAAGACCGAAGCTCATCTCCTGGTTCTTTCATTGATCTATTCATGTATCTGTAATGGACATCACCTGCTGGAGCCTCTGTCACTTGCATAAAATGGGATCCCAGGACATGGTCATCCACGTGACACTCTATATGAAAGGTGGGACATGTGGCCGACTCTTAATACATATTAGAAACTTTCCTAGCCAGAGGATAGTGGCTCATGCCTTTAATCTCAGCACTCGGGAGGCAGAGGCAGACAGATCTCTGTGAGTTTGAGGCCAGCCTGGTCTACAGAGTGAGTTCCAGGACAGGCACCAAAACTACACAGAGAAACCCTGTCTCAATAAAAAAAAAAAAAAAAGAAAGAAAGACAAAAGAAAAGAAGGAAAGAAACTCTCCCTCTACAGTGCAGGCCACATACTGAGCAAAATTCAGTTCATCTTTCTATGCGATATACCTACATCTGGGGTTCCACACAAGTCAGAACAACTTTTAATTTGTTTTCCTAAATCACAGGGTACCTTACAGAGCCCCAGTGAGGTACTACATCTGAAAATGCTTAGTAAATAAAAATTTACCTTTTATAATTAAGGAGACTTGGGCTGGAGAGGTGATGGCTCAGTGTTTAAGAGTTGTTGTAATGTTGTTGCAGAGAACTGGAGTTCAAATCCTATCACCAGTATTGGGTGTCTCATAACCACCTGTGACTCTTGCTCCAATAGGATCTGATGCCCACTTCTGGCTTGTGGAGGCATTTACATGTGTACACACACATACACACAAATAAATAAATAAATAAATAAATAAATAAATAAATAAATAAATAAATGAACAGTTAATTAAAAACATATGGCACCTTGGCGTTAGAGACATGGCTCAGTTTTTTAAAGGGATCTGCTACCAAGGCTGAAGATCTGAAGCCAATCTTGGGACTCACTTAGTGGAAGGAGAGAATGACTCTCAAAAATTGTCCTGTGGCCTCCATACATATGCCATGACATCTAATTGTTCACCTTCCCCATTCAAAACATAAGTAAATAAATAATTAAATGTAAAAAAATTAGAAATTGTAAGGATTCTGTTTTTTTTTTCCCTGAGGGCTGTCATATCTGATTTCATTTTTTGTCAGTCATGACTTCTTTGCACTACAGTAGAAGAAATGACATTAGTTTTGTGTTGCAGAAATCAGGTTACCTGGGTCTGTACTGTAAGATGATGGCCAAAAGTAGGAAAACTCTATCCTTTGCATCATTCCCACCCTCTGGGTACCTTTTCTATTTTGCTACAATGCTGATGTGTTGGCATAGCTTATTCATTTACTTTTCAATGAAAAAAAATCACATTTTCCCTTCATAGCCTCTCTTCCCATTCTCAATGAATTCAGCAAGTGGCCTGCCAGTTTTGGAGAAAATATACAGGAAAGAGATGAACTGGGGTTGATGGATTGACTTTTCTGAATTCCTGCTGTGTTGTGGACTCTGCTGTGTTAGAGAAAAACAGAAGTCGGGGAAATGCTGCCCTGAGCTCCCCCCTTCTTCCTAAAGCATTTGCCAATATCTATATATGGAGAAAATGTGAGTCTCAGTGAGACGGTTGACAAAGAGACTAATCCTTATGAAAGATTAAAATAATTACTCTCATTGGGCTTATGGTATCATTTTAAAATATAGTCTGAAGACTTCTAGTTAGCAACTGTGGGGTAAAATTGTCTTCCCAGGGACAATTAGAGAGATAAACCAGTGGATCAAGAGTTGAGTTTAGATAGCCAGTACCCATGTAAATTCTGGGTGGGTGTGGCAGCACACCTGTAATTCCAGCACTCAGGAAGAAGACACAAAAGGAACAAGCTGGCTTGCTAGACTAGTCAAATTGTTTAGTGCTGAGGCTAAGTGAGATACCCTATCTCATTATATAAATTGGATAGTAACCAAGAAATACATCTGATGTCAATCTCTGGCCTCCATGTGCATGTGAACCTGCATACACACATGTAGCCATATACATGCAAACATGTATACATGCTCACCACACACACACACACACACACACACACACACACACACACACACGAACATAAAATAAGAAATTTAAATTAAGAATAAAATGATCTCTCCTTCATTGTTTGGCATTGTATAATAGGAAGAATGGAAAGAAACAGTCAAGAAAATAAGTCCCCATCTCTAGAGAAGAAAGTATACATCCATATTTCAGAAGTATAATCCAAAAACTGACTCCAAAACAACCATATAGAGTGGAGCACAAATACCTTGAAGCTGGCAGTGCATGACTAAGAGGCTTAATAAACCTGATTTGGAATTCCTGCTTCATAACTTAAGGGCCACGTGAATATGGGTAAGATAATTACTCATACACTCTGCCTCAGTTGCCTCCTATGACATCTGCACATGACTGCTGGGTAACTCGTGTAGATGCTACAATGGTTGAGTTCTGATGGACAGTCTTGGTGTATAGTCATGTCTTATAGTCGTGAGTCTTAGTTCTATTTATTCTTCCCTCCTGAAGAGTAGATGAAACATGGAGTTCCAGAGGAAGCCATAATCTGAGGGACAAACCAGTGGCTCCAGTTTAGAATGACAAGGATGTTGCCATAGGCTAGCCCAAATCTGAGCACAGGGAAGTCAGAGCAGCAATAAAAAAGCAATGGGATCAAGGCTTTGAAAGGAGTGTGCTATGCTATGCATGGGAGAAAATAGAGAAGCTATTTTATGAGTAGTAAGTGAACTTGCTGACCTTGCTCAATAGAAAAATGTAAAATAGAAATCATCTCATGAGGTACTTTGACAAAAGCCAGAATGTGAATGAGAGGATCCATCACCTTTGTCACGGGAGACGATTGGCTAGTGACACATGGAATTGGGCCTGCTAGGTGAAGTGGGACTGCAAAAACATCCCTCTACAAATATGAGTTCTTGTGACAAATGTTTCATTCAACACGGTTTCTTAATTATCAAAAGAATACTTCTGTTTTTACTTTTTTTTATTTTTGAGAAACTCATTCACATATACAATGATATATGATCATATCTACCCCACCTCTCCAATTCCAACACATCCCCATTAATATGCTCCTCACACTTCATGTCCCTTTTGTTTTTGACAATCCCCTCTATCCAATTAGTGATGCTCCTATGTTCGGTGTGAAGCCAGGCTCTGGAGCATGGGGATCTTAGGAGTGGCCATATCCTCATAAACAGAATGATTCTCCCTCCATCCCTAGCAACTACCCACTTCTGATAGCTCCCCAGTAAGGGGTGGAGACTGAAAGCATCTACTCCATGAATGCCAGAACTGCTGACTTGATCTTGTGTAGGTAACCACAGCTACTACTAGGAGTTCATGATTGCTGTAGCTGTGACTGTCCAGAATATAGCATTTCACGCATTCCCCCATAGAGCCTGGCTCTTACACTCACTCTGTCTCCTCATCTGCAATGTTTCCTGAGCTTTGGTGGTGGTAGGACTAAGATACATAGATCCCATTTAGGGATAAACACTCAGTCTCCTGTGCTTTTCTCCAATGGCTCCTGTTCTCTGTAAAAATAAGTTTTGGACCACATTTGAGAGCAGCCCAGCTTGGTCAGTGCCAGGAGCTACAGGAATTGTAGAAGTATGGGCCAGGGACTCAGATCTTACTTGTTGGCATTAGACACTGGGTAGACAGAATCTTGTATTAGTTAGGGTTTCTATTGATAGGATAAAAAATGCAGTGATCAAATGCAATTTGGGGTGGAAAGGGTTTATTTTATCTTACGACACTCGGGTTCATGCTCCATCACTGTGGGAAATCAGGGCAGGAACTCAAGACAAGAACCTGGAGGCATGGTCTGAGTCAGAAGTCTTGGAAAACTCTGTTTGGTGGCTTTCTTTCCATGGCTTGCTCAGCCTGCTTTTTAATACACCCCAACCACCTGTCCAGATGTCATACTGCTGCCAGTAGGCTGTACCCTCCCACAGGCAAGCTGATGAAGGCATTTTCTCAGTTAAGTTTCCTCTTCCCAGATATCTCTAGCCTGTTTCAAGATGACAAAAACAGCCAGGAAAAGTCTACCCCCAGTCTAAAAATTGTGAACCTTCGACCTTAGTTTTAAAACAAGACCTCTTGTTTGAAAGTGATGAAAAACTTGTATAATTCCATTCTTGTGAAGTTCAAGAGCAGAATGAACTAATCTGTGATGACGTAAATCAGAATAACAGTTGCCATCAGGAAGAAATTTTTACCTTGCAAACCTACTAACCTGAATTGGACTCCCAGAACCCACCTAAAATAAACCAATAATGGTGGGATGCACTTGTAATTGTAGCCATGGGATATGGGGAGAGATCTCTGGGACTCACTGTGTAGCCAGCCTAGCCTGCTTGGTGAGCCTTAGGCCAATGAGAGATCCTGTGTCCAAAAGATATGACGGAAGAACCAAGAAAACAAAGCAGAGATTGTCCTCTTATCTACACACACACACACACACACACACACACACACACACAAGAAGCTGTTTTTTTAAGGAAGGAAATGTATATCTTGATGGGAGTTAGTTCATACGTACAGGAACTTGTCAAAACTAATCAAGCCATAACTTTCCTATGATTCTTAAGGCCTACAAATTTTACTTCATATGTCAATTAAATGTTCAAGGAGAAAACAAAATGGGTTATGAACAATATACAAGAACAGAAGGAAAAAAATCTATCTGAGATATCAAAGGCAGGTATGGACTGTATATGTTCACTACAAAGCCAGAGAGTGGGTTTACAGTATTTTTAATATTGTATTACATCATATAGTATTGCATTATAATATGTATTTCAGTTTCATTTTGTTAATGAGAAAGTAACATTATAAAAAGATTTCCATGAAATAAACAAGTGGCAGAAAATTAGTTTCTTTGAAACAACAATTTAAAGAAGATACGCACTGTGTCAGCCAAGAAGAAATGTTCTTGGTGAAAGAAGAGTGTGCCAGGGAAAACTGCAAAGGAAATAGAATGCCATTCCAGATATGTAACTGAAACATGACTAGGAAGTGGGAGGTGAACTTGTGAAAGCTGATACAGAAGATCCCATAAAGGAGATAA
The DNA here is from genome assembly GCA_902168325.1 of Peromyscus nudipes. Classification (NCBI taxonomy): domain Eukaryota; kingdom Metazoa; phylum Chordata; class Mammalia; order Rodentia; family Cricetidae; genus Peromyscus; species Peromyscus nudipes. The sequence goes on along the minus strand of CABHPH010160279.1, from coordinate 17,151 downwards.
ACTAGTGGAGAGAAAGAGCTCTTTGAGTATGTGTGTGTGTGTGTGTGCACATGTGTGTGTGTGTGTGTGTCTGCATGTGGAGACCAGAGAACAATCTTTGCTGTTACCTTCTTGTGTCATCCACCACATTTTTTTTTGAGACAGTGTCTCTCATTGGCTTAAGGCTCACCTAGCAGGCTAGGCTTGCTGCACAGTGATCCCCAGGAACCTCTCTTCACATCCCATGCTGAGACTGCAGGTGCATTCTACCAGTCTTGGTTTATTTCAGATGTGCTCTGGAGATCGAACGATGTCCTGAGATTTGCAAAGCAAACACTCTGCTGAATGACCCATCTTCTAAGTCCTCCTAAATCAACTCAGGGTTAGATGTTCTTTCTCCTCTAACTTTCCCCCTCTTTTATTTTTATACCATCAGATCTGTCACCCAAATAAGTTACCAAATGAAAATCCTTTCTAAAGGGCCACTGGAGTTAAGATGTGATATTTTAGAACTCACAGGTTAGGTAGTTCTGGGAGCAGAAAGTTAAAACCAAGAATATAAGGCGAGGTCTTAAAATGTGGGCTTGTCTATAGGTCTCAGATGATCTGAATGTCATTGGGGAGCAGGTCATTGGAGGACTACAGAGGAGCAGCTACTCTTCTCAGTGGATTATGAACAATTTTCCAGCTAAAAGAAAATACAAAATCCTTCCCCCATAAATTAAAATTGAAAGAGTATAAACTCCCCTAGTCTCAGGAAACTTAGCCGCCAAGTCATGATGACAAGCAGGTTGTGACATTAGCATGGGCCCTTCCTAGACAGGGGGCGGGCGATAACAAATTGGATTGCATAGAGCTGCTGTGTGAAGGGATGAAGTAGTCCCTAATGCTGACTGCTTTCTGAAACGATGCATTAATGAGATTCCATTTCACACACTTTCCCCGAATGCCTTTAGTTTATTTTCTCATTAAACAGAGGTCTCAGAGTGGCAGCTGTTGCTCTGTTGGGTTAATGATAGCTCAACATGAAAAAAAAAAATCCAGACTTTGAGGAGAAAAATATGGAATCACAGAAGATAAAATCATGGGTGAACAATTCATTTCTAATAAGCCAACTGGCCAGGAAGACTACCCCAGTCCTACCTGAGGACCTACTGGCAGTTGATGGCCACTAGGGGTGGGACAGTTTTCATTAGGGATGTGGCTCCTGGTAGGTTGTTCACACTCCATTGGAAAGGTCCTACACTTCTGCACATACTAACATCACTAATTGGACTCAGTGGGCTAAAAAAAAGAGCACATTAAATTGGGAGGGAAATATGGGGAATAATTGTGAGGACTCAGAGGATTAGAGGAGATATGATCAAAATATACTGTATACATACATGAAATTCTAAATATTTTTTTCACAAATGATTTATCTTGGGTATAGTTTGTTTTTAGACTTTTATGTTTCTTATTTTTGTCTTGATGTAGAGGGCTCACTTACTAAGTGAAAGTCAGGCTCAGTTACTCCCACCCCAATGTTTGGAAGTAAGAAGGTTTTGACTGAACTTTGAGGGTAGCCCATTCTGTCACTATTGTCATAGTAGATCTTTGGGGAAGGGTGAGCAGTAACTCCATTGGTTCAAGGGGCTTCTAAGGAGCTGGTTGTAAAGGCATGCAGACCTCATTCTTGGTTGCATGGCTTCCCTATACATTATTTCAGGACCTTAAAAGGTAGAGCAGATATAAACCAGCTCCAACTGGAGTAGCTAGGCAGTATTTGAATTCCCAGAGATGAAGTAACATTCTCCCCATGAAGTGGGTGGCTAAAGGTAACTTTGCATAATGCTAAAGTTCACAAAACAATCTTACATCCTTCGAGCTAGGAAATGGAGATTATGGAACTGGGGGAAGTGTCTTGGTTAGGGTTTCTACTGCTGTGAAGAAACACCATCACCATGGCAACTCTTTAAAAAAAACATTTAACTGGGGTGGCTTGTTTACAGTTTAGAGGTTTAGTCCATTATCATCATGGCAGGACATGGCAGCTTGTGGCAGACGGTGCTGCAGAAGGAGCTGAGAATTCTACATCTTGATCTGAAGGTAACAGGAAGTGAACTGAGATACAGAGTGTGGCTTGAGCACATATGAAACCTCAAAGTCCACCCCCACAGTGACATACTTCCTCCAACAAGGCCATATCTATTCCAACAAAACCACACCTCCTTATAGTGTCATTCCCCATGAGCTTATGGGGATCAATTATATTCAAGAAATTAGAGGACACAATTCAGTAAGTACACTTGCCTTAAAAGCCTAAAAACCTGAGTAGGAATTCACAGAACTTGTTTTATTTGTTTCTTTGTTTGGTTGGTTTTTTTAGATACTCTGGTTTATGCTTGTAAATCACAGTGCTCAAGAGTCTGAGATAGGCAGAGTCCTGAGTCTCAGTGTCCAACTAATCTAATCGAATTTTCATGTTCTAGGTTAGAGAAAGACCCTGTCTCAAAAAACAAAGTGGATGGCATCCTCAAAGATAACACCTGAGATTGTCCTCTGGCTTCTATTTGTATACATGTGTACATTCCCTGTACATTCCCACGTACATTCCCACATACTGCATTCCCACATACAAATGTACCCACACACATATATGTGGAATGACTCATCCCTAGCCGGCTTGAGGCCCAGCCAAGTAAAAAAGACACTTCTGAGAGCCAGCCTGGGTCTGGGCAGCTAAGGGTCTTAGCAACAGCAGCTGAAACTTGATCTGGAGATGACCTGGACCAATGAGAGACAGCCATGTCACACCAGCATATGCATATTCATCAGACCTCCCCCCAGGGAGGGGTGGAGGGTATATAAGTCTTACCTCTAACTGAATAAACTGAGCTTGTTGTTTCGACAGTCTCCCGGAGTATGTGTGCCATTGACTCTGCGCCTACTTGGCCCCCGCCCCCAAAGGGGACAACAGAAAGGACCCTGCTACACACATACACACAGAGAAAGAAAGAAAATAAATGGAAATTACATCTCTTCAACAGTGAAGATGAGAAGTCAGAAATGTTGATGCAGAATCAACTCTCACCTCAAAGAGGATAAGAGTTTTTTTATTTTGAAATCGAATATGAATGATCGCGACCCATGACCTGGGAAATCAGATTCAGGTCATCCAAAATCCATGTCCCAGTGTGATAACTGCTCACTAACTTTTTGGTAGTAACAGAACAGAGAAAACCACGAATCAAGGCAATTTTAAAATACATTCGTGGAAACATCAGGTAGATGGTTTAGAGCAGAGCAGGGAAATGGAGACTAGGCCTCAGCCACTGTCTGATGGACATTCTTAGCTGTTGGTTAGCAGAAGTCAGGGGTCTCTTAAGCTAATACATTGCAAAATATTTCACTTGTTAGTCACAAGGGTGATAGGTCAGACACAGGTGTGGGCAAGGATGGCCATTAAGGAAGCTAAAGATAACCCAAGACAAATTGTCATTATGCTCTGGATCTGCCACATCCCAGCCTCTCCACATGAAGTTCTCATTATTTATCCAGCCTTGCAGAAGCTTCAATAGAGGATGTGTTTTGTTTTGTTTTCCGGGAACTTTAGTTCACAAAACTAAAGAGCAGGGATAAAAGTATCAGTATTAAAAAGGAAAGGCAGGATTTGAACTCATGCCACCTGACTTTAGGAGTGACGTTTCTCTATCACATGTTGCCCAGAAAGGAATTCAGATTATTGGCTCTCCACCAGCTATTTAACTCTTCTATGACCCAACACTTCTTCATTAGATTTCCAAAAAGACAAAGATTTGAGTTGGAAAAATATGTTTATATCAGAAGTACATTCTAAATTTAAGATAAAAGGATATGTTTTATTTCTAATGGACATCCATATAACTCAGACAGCATTGACAGATGATGAGAGAAATACAAAGCTTAACTTACAGAATTCAATCACCACAGGTTTCCAGTAGCAGTAAAAGAGCATATTTTGCCTCTTGAAATCATGTGGCTGGGAGGTGATATCCTAGGCATGCATTGTTGGGAACACAGCATTAAGGTCTTTGCACCATGTATCTCCAAGAAACCAGGAATGTTAGGCACACAGCATTGTCTTTTCAATGGGAAAGATGAAAAACCTATTATTCCTTCCAGAAAGCTGAGAATTAGAAATAATTAATAGCCTACTGACCTGTGTTATCTGTTGGGCCAGGCTATGTCAACCTCCTACCCCAGGACTGGATGTGGCTAATAGCCCAAATGACCTCTGCACTATCTGTATGACCAAGACCAGGCCAGATCCTCCCTTAGGCTCTTAAGCTAACACAGGTAGCCTATCTCCAGAACCCATCTTCTTGGAGGCAATGACATTTACCTGAGTTCAGTTTCAATGCAATTACACTTCCTTGTACAGTGGGGATTGTATTACACCAGGAAACTTCTTTTTCAAATCATAAACTAGCAATAAACTGCCTGATAATAGACTCTTTAGAAGTCTTAATCCAGGTTGAAAAAGTCAATCTGAAGGAAGTTTTAATTCTTATCTCTTTGTGGTTTGTTTCTCTGCCTGACCCCTGCAGAGAGTAGAACTTAATAAGGGAAGCCAGTGTGGACACTCATAATGAGAAGAATGGAATGTGACAGAATAAATATCAGGAAGGTGGAAGAGCTGGGTTTATGAAGGAAAAAGAAATGACAGGAAAAGATAGAGAAACCCATGTGAGGGTCCTTTACCCATCATCATCTTCAGCAAAGATGTCAGTCAGTGGCAAGTTATTGAATTTGGTGTCACAGTCTGTGCTTTCAGAGGTTAAATCCTACCACTTGTCCTGGAGAAGTCTATTAGTATAGCCTAGTTAGGAGTAAAAAGCAGAAAAGGGAGATTTATTCAATGTGGCCACATGGGGAAGAAGGACAATCAGATCCAGTGAATCATTCCATTCCATGTTCAGAGTCCTGAAGTGAGACTGAAGTTAGGCAAAGGACTGGGGACATGCATATTTAAGCAGTCCTTGTCACAGAATTAGAAGACTCCTGAGCAAATGGGGTTTGTAGTCAAATGATATAAACTTTATTTATCATTTTGTCTGTCTTTCTGTGGAGGGGACACTGCACATGTATTATGCTGGTACCCTCAGAGGCTAGAAGAAGGCATCGGATCCCCTCACGCTAGACTGACAGGTGTTATATGAGCCACCTGATGTGGGTGCTGGGAACTGAACTCAGATCCTCTGCAAGAGCAGCAAGTGCTGCTAACAGCCAAGCCATCTCTCCAGTATGGGATGTGATCTATAATAACTAAAATCTCCAATAGTAAGAATATTGATTTGGATCTTCAGCCCTGAAGATAAATCAGCTAGATTTTGCTAAGGGTATCCGGAGAAAGGTATCAAGCCCCTGCAGAAGAGTCAGGCTAGTTTGTTCATGCACTACCTACAGCTGTTTTCTTCATGGTTCACTCACCAATAATCACCAATGAAATCAGCTATAAGCAAGGCATAAATAAACTAGCCTGTTTTGTTTTAATAAATACTTATTTATAAAAACAGATAGTGGGCCATAGCTTGTGCACTTTATTTGTGTCTATGATAGAGAAAAAAAATCACATAAACACTAACAGAGAGCCATAAAGCTAGAAGTTGCCTTGCACAGGTCTAGGGATGCATTTTGGGGGATGGTTTTGAGAAGGTCATCAATTCCAAGTATGATTACCTCTCATTAATTTCAGAAGGTAACTAAAAGCTTCAAGGAGTTTCCCCATCATCTAAATTGTGAAAGTTACCATGTGTTGCTTAGAATTGTCTTAATTAGGGTTATTATTGCTGCGATGAAATATTATAACCAAAAGCAACTTGGGAAGAAAAGTTTTTTTGGCTTACACTTTCATATTGCAGTTTACCATCAGTCCATCATTGAAGGAAGTCAGGGCAGGAACTCAAATAGGGCAGGAATCTAGAGGCAGCAGCTGATGCAGAGGCCATGGATGAGTACTGCTTAATGGCTTGTTCTTCATGGCTTGCTCAGCCTGCTTTCTTATAGTACCCAGGACCACCAGCCCTGGGGTGTCACCACCCACAATGGAATAGGCTCTCCCATATCAATCATTAAGAAAATTCTCTGTAGGTTTGCCTACAGCCTGGTTTTATGAAGGCATTTTTCAACTAAGGATCCCTCCTCTCCGATGACTTATGCCAAGTTGACATAAAAACTAGCTAAGATAAGAATTATGTTTTCATCATGAAGCAAGTGTTGTCTTATCTATTAATTCTTGAATATGGCCTGCATTCTTAGGATTCCAAAGGAATACAAGTTTGAAATAAAGGAAGATTACTCATGCCAAGAGAGGGTTTTGTGTGTGAATGTGTAAATGCATGTATATATGTAAGTAGTGAATTTGTATAGTCAAATGTACATGCAAAGGCCAGGGGAGAATGTCAGGTGTGAAACTCTCTCACTCTTCACCTTAATCCCTTAAGATAGGGTTTCTCACTTAACAAGGAGATAAGCTGATGGTCCATCATACCACAGTGGTCCTCCCATTTACTTACCCTACAGTGCTGGGATTACATGCATGTGTATGGGCATACCTGGCATTTTATATGAGTACTGGAGATCTGAACTCAGGTCCTTATGATTACATATTCAGTACTCTTACCTACTGAATGATATCCCCACCCCTGAGTGTGAGCATTTATTTAAAGGGTTGTTAAGGATACTGCTTTCCATAGAAAAGATATCAAACCTCTATAGCTGGGCTCAAGAATGAATCTGAAGGTCAACAAGATAGAAAAGTGGAAGATGATGCAAGCCTAGAAACCTGAGTTTCATCCTTAGATTGAACAGTGAAAGGTAAGAATAGACTTAGTAAAGTTGTCCTCTGTGCATGCCTGTGCCATGGCACAAGTGCCTACATATAGGCGTTATGCACAAATAAATAATAAATAAACAAATAAATAATAATAAATAAATAAAATTTTAAAAGCATTAATGTGTACTAGGCTGTCAAAGATGTCCCAAGTGCAAAGAGCAAAGACACACAGGGTTTCTGTAGAAATGGAATAGGGTGTGACTCTGTTAGTGAGAGAAGTCACAGCCATAAAAATTCATGCACATTTGTCATCTGGGAAAGAAGGTAGACACTACCTGGCCAGATAAACCAATGGAGAGTGAGAAGAGATGGAACAGTTGTACTGGCCACATCTGCTCTAGTGAATACATCTATAGAAGAGCCAGGTGTTAAAAGACACTTACCGAAGATGGAAGGCAGGGGAAATGGCTCAGTGGTTAAGCATAAAGCACTTCCACAGCATGAGTGAGGAACCAAAGTTGGACTCTCCAGCATCCACATTAGTGGTAGGTAAGAGTGACAGCCCATCTTGGGAGGTAGACTGGGTAGCTCCAGTAGCTGAGTTAGTGAGTTGGATTCAAGTAAAGGAGCCTGCCACAGTAAATTAAATGGAGGATGCCTGAGCCTGTTGTCAGTCTCTGGCTCCACCCACATGCTCATGATTGTGCGCATGCTTCTGAATTTCACACATTAAAAAGAGAAAAACAAAAAGGACACAAAAAGCATCTTAAAGAAGTAGGATTCGGCTGAAAGGAAGTATAATGAAGAGAATAATGCAGCTGTGAATAAGAGAGGAAAGGCAGTAGCGGCAGGGAAGAGAAGCTGCTTCCCACTGAGAAAGAGGCATGCAAGTGCTGTGGGGGAGAGGAGATGCCAGGAGACAACACAGATAGAACTGATGATGGACAACAAAGGCAGGATGAGAAGGGCCTCTCCTTCCCCAGCCCCAGAGTACAGTGTCCCCAGGAGAGCCGCACTAAAAAGGCCCAGGAGAAAAGAGCCAGCCTGTCATCTCACAGGAAATAGAGCAGGTGTCCACAGGCAAATAAAGAGGGCAGTTCAAAGGAAGTTAACAGTGTTTCAGTCAACAGGAAAATGTGGCAGCGCATCATTGAAAATCAGAACATGTCCTCCTGCGAGCAGAGGATGGAAGAACGCAGGGAAAAAAAGGGAAGGGCGAGACAGTGGGATGGGGATGACAGTGATTGTGCTGGGTTTGGGAGGGAACAGAATGTGGTTTAGATTTTGAAAGATTGGAAGGAGATCTGTTTACTTGACTTGGGAGGAATTGTAAATAGGTCACTCATTCTGTTCTGGTGGCAGTTCCCTCCCAAATAAATGACAGACGTAAGATACTGTCACAGATTCAGATACATGTTCTCACATATGGATAAATATTGCTTAACTAATATCTAGAAAATGATGAGCTTAATACGTATAAAACAGAAAATTAAACACATGTACTATATATATGCAAATGTGTCTGTATGCA